>JASSUY010037317.1:0-41202 GCA_032466535.1 Forpus xanthops
AGTCCCTCCCCAGCATCCCTATAGGCCCCCTTCAGATATTGGAAGGCTGCTATGAGGTCTCCACACAGCCTTCTCTTTGCCAGGTTGAACAGCCCCAACTCTCTCATCCTATCTTCATACGGGAGGTGCTCCAGTCCCCTGATCATCCTTGTGGTCCTCCTCTGGACTTGGTCCCACAGTTCCATATCCTTTTTACGTTGAGGACACCAGAACTGCACACAGTACTCCAAGTGAGGTCTCACGAGAGCTGGTCCACTAATGGTAATTTTCCACATGCACTTCTCCAATCTTTGAACCCATGTAACCTGCTAGTCTTCACAACATCTGATGACAATGAGTTATGAAGATTAATGTGAGATCATATGAAAAGAAAATAATAGGTTTTTCTAGATCTTGGATAGAGATTTGTCATTTCTACCCTCCTGATAGTGAAAAATGTGCTGTTTTTCATAGTAATCTCAATTGAAGGAAATTAGATATTCTAGTACTCTGCTACTAAGATTATACTTTTAAGCTGAACATCGCTATAAACCACGCAAAAGCCTACTAAAGGCTGTGATTCCTGATTAGTTAACATGAAAGTACAAAGATCAGGGCAGAAAAAGGAGAATGTAATGCTGAACAAAATTATTTATGTAGTTCATGGGCTTATGCCGTGGTGCTTCCTAATAACTATGTACCTTTAAGTCTAATAATTGCTTCATTTATGGTGTTATGAACACATATGCCTTGGTGGTTCTTTCTACTCTCTAATAGGACAAGTGATGGACACGAATTAGACATTTTGGCCAATGGTTAGGTTAAAATTATCAGGTTTAATATCCCATTTGTTGGCTTGAAGTTGTGAAGCTGGATTTTCAGGGAAATCGGCAGCACTGGGACTGCATACAGTATTAAAAACCTAATTGCTGAAGCATGCTGTCCTGGCTTTTGATTTACAGTGCTTCCTATCTTTAACTCAGGAAATACCATGATAAATTTGCAGCCTGAGATTAGAACCTAGTCTTTAACTGCAGCCAAATTCATTCCAAATGAGTTAAATGTGTTTTTTTTTTTTCTTTATTTTTTTCCTCCTTTGATTTAAAAGGTAATCACTTCATCAAATTCTTTGCCCCTTGGTGTGGTCATTGTAAGGCTTTGGCCCCAACCTGGGAACAGCTGGCTCAAGCCTTTGAGCATTCAGAAACTGTCAAGATTGCCAAGGTGGGTGAAGTACTCTTCATGTAAAAGTTGTTTTGTGTGAATGCATGTTTCAGCCTAGTATCATAGTTTTTGTGCTTTGATTCACAAACAACAATTGTTTTGTTTGTCACCTCTTAAATACTCTCATAGTCACAGTTTCTATTTTAATTTGGTGATTTTTTTTTTTCCCCTCTCATACATCCACAGTTGACAGGACTCCCTCATTTTAAGCAAAGACTTGTTAGAAACATAGCTAGCTTCCTGTGTTTGAAAGAGATGGGAATAAGGCCAGTACTTCATATGCATGGAGTAATATTTTGAGATTTGTTTTTTATTATGCTTCCCCTTTCTCAGAACTTGATAAATGTCAGTATTTGTTTTGAATGGAAAAGTGACTTTTAATTTGCTCTTTAACACACTGGATTTCTTAACAAGCTTCAGATCTACAGGGCTCCTTATGAAGATTTATTTCCTGATTAGTTGGGTTTTTTTTGCCCTTTACCTCCCTAGAACTTTCTAAAGGTTTCAGGGGGTCTTCACCTTAAAAACTGATATCTTGTCCTGCTTTACTATTTCTCTTAGGGTTGATAACCAGGTTCTGTGGTGTATTTACCATGGGAGCTTGTTACTTGTACGTGGAGTGACTTCTGTGCTGAGGTATGGAGGTGGTCTGGCAATTACAGTTACTGGCTTTATTTGCTGACCCATACCTGAGTCCAGGTGGCTCATGATGTGAATCCCTCTGTACTTTCCAACAGTGGAAAACTGACAGGGCTCAACTTCCATATCCTTAAGCTTTCCAAGTGATACCAATGATCTGAAAGACTGCATAATGGTTAGCAGTGTCGTCAGTCCTGCAGAGGAACAAAACCCCAGCTGTCTTCCCTGCCTCTGCCCTCATAGCGCTTTCAGCTGTTACTAGAAGTGATGAGCTTGACCTTTTTTGTTTAGTATTTGTAACGCTTTTGAAAATCCACTAATTGAGATACACTGTAGATTGCAGAGCAGGTCAGCATAGTTGAACTTCATAGAGAAGACATATTTATGTATGAAAAACATTGAAACCTGGATATAAAATTGAATTTTCTCTGAAAATAAAATACCGCAGGCTATTGTTCCTTTGATGTTGTCCATACTAAATATTGCATCTGCTGATTTACTTTTTGAGAACCTTGCTTGCTGTCTGGTAAAGTGTTTGCTTAGTTTAAGCAGCTTCTTGAAGTTACCATTCTCTGCTACCCAGAGAAAAACTAACTTTTTCCAAAATTTCTGTTTTATTCACTTGTCTGTCATGTTTGCAGTTATTCTGCAGTAGTTACATTTAATAAAGCCACTGAGATTTGTCTGGATGCCTAATCAATTTTGTGAAACTGTATACCTTGTGAAACTATTTGAAACATGTCTTGGCTAAGATTGTAAGTCTGCAAGTAATCAGGAAACACAACTGTTTCTAAGAAGATTGAACCATGACTGTCATGTATTTTGAGAGAATAGTGTCTTAACAGCAGAGATACCGCTGGCAGGATGCTCTTTAATCTTTAGAATTGATCTTCAGTGATCTGGAGCAAAGCATTTCTAATGTAAAATTCATAATCCCGAAGTGCTGTGTTGAGCAATAACTCCAATGCTGAAGTGATCTTTCTTTCCTGCTTCAAAAAAGATGATAAACTGATAACTTTGTAGATTGGTTTATGACATATTAGAATCAAATGTTGCTATGCACTTGGAATTTCCCTTGAGGTAAAGTTAACTTGGTAGCTGTTGACATGCCTTCTGAAGTCTTTAAAGAGTAGTCTTTTAAAAAATGGATGAGCCAATATATCTTCAATTTAAAACTCTCTCACATTAGTGTTTTCTATCTTATTTCCCTTGCAGTAATTTTATTCATTGAGAATACCAAGTACTTTTTGACTGGAAAATATTTAATTATGTCTTCATTGTTCTTTGCAACTGCTGCTGCTTCTTTCTTGTCTGTACCTCCTTCCCTGATCCCTCCTAAAAAGAGATAATAAAGTAATCAAACACACTGAGAGTCTCTCAGTTATACAACCCCACCACTGTTTGGAAGGCAGAGATAAGCATTTTCAAAACAGTACTTGGTACTGAATTTTGCAAAGCCATGTATTGCTTGTTCCTGTATTTTTCTGAGGTTGTAAATATCAGGGAGGCTATGATGCTTGTTGTGTTTATTTTATGTGCTGAATGGTTTGTTTGTTTATTTATTTATTTTAAACTATAGGTCGACTGTACCCAGCACTCCAAAGTCTGCTCTGAAACCCAAGTTCGTGGCTATCCCACGCTCCTGTGGTTTAGGAACGGTGAAAAGGTGAGTCTGCAAGCTCAGCAAAAGATAAGACCATTTTTTCTGAATAATACTTGGACTGTGTTTGTATCATGGGAAGAATAGATCAAGAGGGTATATGTGAAAGTCTGCTTGTGAGAGAAAAGGTGGTGGAGGTTCAACTGAATGCTGGAAGAGGTTATACTTCATCCAGAAATAAAAGATGCTTTTTGGCTCTTTGTGCTCTGCAGCTAACTGATACGATGTTCATAAATCTGTAAATAGTATCTCTAATTATTCTACTGTGCAAGAGATAATCTGGGTTTACTTTATCTTAATACTTTACCTCCTCTGGAACACAAAACCGTGGATGAAATAGAAATAATTTTAAAAGTATATAATTTTCACAGCGTGTATCAGGAGGTTTTCATCTGTAAGTGGTACCTATCTGAGTGATGTCTGAGTAGTGAAAAATTTCCTTCTTGTAAGTCTGAGCACTTCATATGACAATGAATGTCCTGTGGGCCCAGCTGACACTTTTCCTTGTAGCAATTAAAACGATTAGAATATTCTGAAGTTACAGGGAAGTAAAATATTTATAAATACAGTGTACATGAACAGCAGCAAATAAACATATAAATAGTAGTGTTGCTTAACATTTATTTCACACTTTCAAGATTAATTCAATATGTGAGTCCAGAGGAGGGCCACAGATATGATCTGAGGGCTGGAGCTCCAATTTTGTGAAGATGGGCTGAGGGAGTTGAGCTTGTTCAGCCTGGAGAACAAGCCAGTGAGACCTTAGACAGCAGCCTTCCAGTACCTAGAGGAGGCCTACAAGAAATCTGTACCTTTTTACAGGGGTGTGTAGTGACAGGACAAGGGGTAGTGGCTTTAAACTAAAAGAGGGCAGATTTGGACTAGATGTAAAGAAGTTCTTTAGTGTGAGGGTGGTGAGACAGTAGAACAGCTTACCCAGAAAAGTTGCAGGTTCCCCATCCTTGGCAGTGTTCAAGGCCAAGGTCTTCCACTAGACCAGGGCTTTGAGCAACCTGGTCTAGTGGAAGATGTCCTTGCCCATGGCAGAGGGTTTGGAACTAGATGATCTTTATGGTCCCTTACAACCCTGACCAATCTATGAAATAAAAACTGGTCTTCATGCAGAGAACTCAGAATTCTTTCAGCTGTTACCTGCTGAGTTTTGGAGGGCTTTGCATTCATCTTGCATTCCTTCTGAACATGGTGGCATGCCCAAGGTTAAAGGTATTTTCAGTTAATTAAATGTGGGAAGTGTTTTGCTGGTTCTCCAGGATAGTTTTCCACTTGCTTTGTTTTTATTTTTCAGATAGCTACAGATGGCAAAATACCTTGCCGTAACCATACTGTCTTGATCTAGAAAAGTTAGCTGTGGTTTTCACAACCAGCCAGATCAGTATTTTTCTTGACCCTTTGTAATTATTGAAGTTTGAGGTGCTCAGTTATTTCCATCAAGAGTGCAGTGAAAGAAAAAGTCAGATCACTGCTCTTGTATTTGCTAGAACTGGATCTCAGCTGTTAGTCTGAACAATGTATTTTGGTTAACATCAGTCTGGCTTTTCTCCACTGGCAGTGTGGCATACTGCCACCAGAATCACATATTTTTTCATGGGCTGATACAATATATTCAAACAAAAGGACAAACAAACAAAAAGATCCCCCCAAAAACTCATGACAGCTTTCCACTAATCTGATCAAGAAATTCATGGAAATCTCTCTTGCTGCTCTTACACTGTACTGAGGAGGAGCAGAACTGCTTCAGCCATCTAGCTGTATTGTCTAGCCCTATTGTTATAACTCAAGTCTGGCATCACACCATACTTCTTGGTTAGATGCAGCAGAAACCCTGGGAGGAATGAGTGGGCACTACCACTGCCCTGCTGAAATGGATGCAAACAAGCAGGTACAGGCTTCTTGCATCATCTTAGATTAATTCTTTTGTGATTTAGACCAGTGTGGGGAAAGTAGCTATAGTTACGAGTAACATTGTTAATGACAAAAGTGTTAGAAAGAGTTCCAAAAATGTGGGAAAGAGTTGAAGAAGTATCTTTTCTTCCTTTCAACGTATGGAAGATTGTATTCTGTTTCTTGAAGATTATTCCTCATCTATGAGAGGGGATATATCTTCTAACCCCCACCTCATGAGATCAAAACTCATTAATTCTACCCAAAATAGATACATAGAGTTTCCAAGAGATGATCTCTTTTTTGAACAGAGAATATAGTACTAATTTTCATGAAGAGCAGTATGGACAATCGCGCAAGAGCCAGTTTGGAGATGAACAATAGTGGATTTGAATGACTAGAAACTGCTTGGAGGTGCTCTGATTTCTTGCTCTCTAGAGTTGTGAAAGTACCTGAGATATGGGGAAGCAACTAAGGCAAACCATGGCTTCTCACAGATCTTGCTGGTTGAGGGCTTTATGTGCAGGTTCAAAAATGTGACTTTCATGAAACTAATGCTGTCAGAAAAGCCTGCCCCACAGCAGGCAGCTGTTGTCTCCTGCTCCTAGGTTAACTTGGTTGCTTGGACACCATTGCCTTACTGTTTGGGTTTTCCAAGAATGTGTGACAAGAGTGTGGTCAGCAACTATGTAGTCAGGTGACATGTAAGTTGAGTCTTTCAGCCCTCTTAAAGCACTGTACAGAGCTCTCGTGGTAATAGATACCGCCATGAAACAGTGATAGCTACTTATTGCAGCAGCTATTGTTCCTTCCAGTAGCTTTTAGGGTAAAAAAACCCACCAGAGACCTTGAAAAATCTGGCTAGAGTGAGAGAAGAAGGCCAAAGTAGAGAAGTTCCTAAAATTTGCTTCTATGTTTCTGAAATACCTTTAATTTCAAGGAAATTTTAGATTGTTCTCTTTTGGGACTGAAGAATCTGTGGCAAATCCTGAAGGTGTGGAGTGTATGGAATGCCGTGGAGAGATTTAATGACTAGCTAATCACATTTATTGTGAATATGCTTACATTTGGCTGTGTTATTTTTTTTGGCAGTTATTTGCTAATCATTTATTTGCTAGATTAACTGCATGTATACACTTGCACAAACTATTTTGTCATTGTAGAATGACCAGTACAAAGGGAAGAGGGACTTTGACTCCTTAAGGGAATATGTGGATTCCCAGCTACAGAGCTCTGGGAAAGAGCCGTCAGCAGATACACCTGCTGAAGCCCCGCAACCACCCGCAGAACCCACCCATGTTGAGGTAAGTGCTCCTGCACTTTGCAGCAATGTTAGAAGTGTTCAGACTGCTTCAGCAGCCCATCTGAGTCTTCCATGAGTTTCCGTCTCTGATAGCTTGGCAATTTCTAGATGTAAACTGTACCAAATACTTTCCTGGTTATTTTTTTAGTAATTAATGAGTAGAATCAAACCATAATTCCTAGTGATACATTTATTAACCTGATGAATTCAGGTTAATAAAGGAGAAGGGAAAAAATCTGAGCTCTGTTTTTATGGGTTAGCTAGAAAAAGTGTGGGGTTTTTTTGGCCTGCAGAACTTCTGACATCTTGGTCTATATGACAGCATGTTTCATCACTATGGAGATGAACATTTCTTGCAAGATTCTCACTTGAACCCAGGAAGATGGCTCATGCCGCTAAACCCCTAAAAAAAAGCCAGGGTCCTATACTTATAAACTATCTGCAGAAAAAATAAACAAGCGAAGATTATAAAGAATGATCTAAAAGTGGCAAGGAACGTGTCCTGTGACAAGAATACTCCTTGGGTTGGGAGGCTTATTTTAATCCTGGCTGTAGGAGCTACAGGGGTTGTGAGCATTGCCAAGGAATTGACAGGAATAACTTTTATCACCTTTGCATAGTTGTACTTGATGTAGTACTTTGTGCAGTTTTCTGTCTTTTATAATCACTTTGGTATTTCATCTGCCATTTTTCTTGTAGATGAATGTATAATTGGTGAGGCTGAGAAATTAAGGGTGGTTCTCAAGCATACTCTATTAGGATATGTGGAAAACATACTTCTGCCTAGAAAATAAGGGACAGTGATTTACACTCCTTTGTGATGTAGAATGAACTTACATACTTATAAAGCATTATTTATATGCAGCTTCTCACAGGAGAATATTGCCCTTCCCAGTTGACTTTTCTAACAGTGTTACTCATCTTGAATAAAGTGGCTTTCCAAACATGATATATATATGCAATTTTCATACCCTTCAATTTTATTTATTTTTTTTAATTGAACTCATATTTGGGAGATCCCAACAAGCTGGTGTTAGTACAGTGCAGAAAGTAATTAGTTGTCTTTCTATTTTTATAGAGATAATGCAAACCACATGTGATGCAGATTCCCACTTAAGCCTTGCATGCACCAGCACACATACAGAAATGAACAGTGGGGGGGTTTTTTGCCAAATAACAGTAGACACAGTGTAGGGCTCCACTCATCTTTGCAACTGTACAACACAGCTTTGGATGCCACTAGGATTGCCCATCTTTGTGCACCCTGGTTCTAATTTTGTTTTCGTGAATTTTGAAACAAGGCGCTAGCCCATGTAGCCAGCACACACTGACAGCATTTACCATCAGCAGCCCACAGCTGGTGCCACAGGCTGCAAAAGCAACTGAGTTCAGACTCCAAGTTTGTGTCCCAGTGTTGAGCTCCTAGATGGGTTCCCCCATGTCTTACAGAGGCCAAGTACTTGCCAGCTGTTTCGCAGAAGCTGTACTGCTATGTCCATGAGACTTCTGTCCTACCAGACATGACTAAAATTACTCAGTAATTATCCAGATAAAGGTAGAGAGATCAAAAGATGCTCAGACTGTGATTGCATAAGATGCCTTTTCTCAAGAAACCAAGCTAAAATTGTGCTATCTGATACTAAATTTATTTTTATGGTTATATAGTTCACATTGCTGTTCTGATAGTAATCTGTGGATCTTTAATATTTGTTTTACTATGTGGGTCATGGGAAAGATGGCATTTGTGGGTTTTTCATATTTGATATCTTAGACTCTAAATGATGTCTGGAACATCTGATATCCTTTTAGGAAATTCAGAATAGAAGAATACTATTTACTGCTCTTTTTTTTTGCTTAATTTATTTGTAATTATTTAATAATTAGGAAGTGTAATTTCTAATTAATTCTTTAGAGGGTGTAACACTTAAATTTAATGAAATAACTCAATTTCATGAGCTTGCAGTTTTTACAGAAATGTGTAAAGGTACTGGGTAATTTGTGATTCTGATTTCCTTTTGGCTTCTCTTTATAAAACTCTTACTATGTTTAAAGTAGAATTGGTAATACTGACACTTATACTGCTGTTTTGCTCTCATTTGAGTTTGAAACTTTTATAGGCATGAGATTTGTTTGATGTTTTTTTGTTTGGTTGGTTTTCAATCCCTCCCACCCTTAAGGGACTTGCGCAAAAAATGAAGTTTGTTATGGTTCTGTGCTCTCATATGAGACTGTAAGCAATGTGCAAGCCGCCCGTCACTCCCATGCCTTTGCTCCTGATGTTATCAGGAGTAAAAATGACTCCTGGCATCCATGTGAGTGTGGTGTGGTGATGTCCTCTTGACAGGCAAATATGTGTTTCTGGTAAGAGTGTTCTTCTATGTATGCAATGCAGGGATGCAGCAGAAGGAGAACAGCTGTCAAGACATCATAGTATGCCTTGAATACCTCATTAAACTCTCAGATGGCCATAATGTGCTCTGAGCTAACTCCTTTCAGGGGTGTTCCTTGAAACATTTGTATAGTAGTGTATTATAATGAAGGTGTGGGGTTTTTGTTTGTTTGGATTTTTTTTTTTTTTTTAATTCCCCCAACAACTAATATTTGTTTAAAACAAATCCTTTGAAAACTCGGATGCTTCATTTTTCCAATTAGGGATAAGATTCAGTGCAAAATATGCATTTCTCTACAGCTCTCCAGGGGATGAAAGTAGCTGAGGAGTAAAAGTGAGGGGTACTCCTGCTACTCATTTATATTATCAGTAACATTATCTTTTCCAGTTTGAGTTTCCCTTTCAGGTAGCTAAAAGCTCATTTGGCTGATGTTGCATATACAAAAGGTTTTGACACTTTTTTGTTTGTTTTTGGGCAGGCTACAGTGCTCTCTCTCTCTGAAAAAGATTTTGATGCAACCATTGCTAGGGGGATCACATTTATTAAATTCTATGCTCCATGGTAAGTTCGTATCATACTTGTTATACAGAATTATTGCTGGCCTAAACTGACATTGCATTTAGGTCTTTGTGTCTAGTATTATATTTGTTGTCTGGATCTAAAATATGAATTTTATGAAACTTGCATGCCATCTTTCTCATCCATTGACCAGTCTCTCAGCCAATAGAAGGAAACCTGGTGTGGGGCAAGAGATGAAGCTGTATTTCGCTGTGTGAAAGATAACATATCACTGATTTCATCATTAGCCATTGCATTAATGCCATATATGAAATATAAAAAGACTTGTTTGGGTAGTGGAAGGTCACCATTACAAAGTAACACAAGCAAATGCAACCCATATTTAAATATGCTCAGGGGTATCAAAAGATTGCAGCTTAACTTTGGCAGTAGGCATGAATGCATGAATGTGTTTCTTATTGTAGGCAAAAAGTATCAGGGCGAGTGTTATTTTGTGTAATCTCAATGATGTAGTCTTTCCCGGTGTTGTCACCTTTTTTACCTGTGTGGTTTACTGCTTGAGAGCCACTTCTGTACTCTTTTTATAACTGAAAGACCTGCTTTTGGATGTGGGCAAGTATCTGCCACTACTATGTTAAGAAATATTCTGCCCATATGCGTTCCCTCTATCCCCTCTGTGTGCTGTGAGGGATTGTTATGGAATCTGTGCCTGTGCTGCTACTACACCACCGGCAGAACTGGCTAGTAAATTCAATTTCCACTTGTGCACAAAGCAGCTCCAAGTCTGATTTCTGAACTCAGGGCTTGTTGTTATATATAGGAGTTCATTATCTGAGAAAATCTTCTGGAAAAGTTTGAGATGATAAAGAAAGGTTGCCTTTAAAATTAACTTTGCTTACTAATACTGCACTTAAGTTATATCCTCAGCTCATGAGATTCTGGTGGGGTGCTGCTGGATCTCAGGTACCATCAGTGTTGGGTAGTCAGCTGAGACATGGTGGTTCAGGATGCAGAGTCAGGTTCATAAACCAGTGTGTGCTCCCTGCTGCAATATTCAGAAACCCATAGTTGAGGAAAATACATCCTATATTTATGTAGCTGCTATCCTAGTTTTAGCTTTGAAAGTCAGGGTTATTTATACAGTTGTAGTGCTCTGCATATAAAGGACCTTTTCGTCTTCCAAATGGATTAAGTTGCGTGGGGCTCAGCAAACATTATTATGTTACTTGCTAGTTCTGTCTTTCAGTTTGTTTTGGATAAATATTAATGCAAACTTGCATAGTAAGCATAAAATCATCCTGTTGTAATAGTTTTTGTGCATGGTCAGAAATGCTTTTATGCTCTCACTGCGTATTAACAAGGTGGTTCAATTATACACTGGCTTGCATTAAGAAAACTCTGGCTGAGACATCTTCCATTATTTTTGTAAATGCCCTGATCCAGTCTCAAGGCAATTATGAGGCTCTTTCTCTAATCCAAATAAGCTACAGCTGGGTTAGAATAGAATGAGCAATGCAGCTTTAAAGTCTGAAGGGCTTTGGGAATTATTCTTGAAGGAAGGCAGTAGTGAGAAGTTCTAGTTATGAACTTGGCTAAACCAAGTTCAAAATGTAAACAAAATTAATACTATATATTGGTCAAGGAGGCCATCAGGAGCTGGAAGAAATTTAATAGGGAAATTAAGATCTCATAAATAATTAAACTTGGGCTATGTAGCTTTAGCACATGCTACCCGAAAATTTAATTGTACTACAGACATGTTATGCCTTACTGAAAATGTGGGTTTGTTGGTTGTTTTTCTTTTTCTCATTTAAATATCCTCTATGCTTGTCTTTACTTCATATTTTCTGTAGGGTAAAATGTTAATGCACTGCCATCCAAAATAGCATTCCAGATGAGATGAATGAAAGCCAGAAACTACTTCAGTGCTTCACGTATATAAAATCACTCATTTTCTTAGCTTATTTAGTGACACAATTGTGCAAGGTAGTTGGAAGGCCAATTCATTAGGGGATAGGAAAGGCAGCTGGTTAAACTTGAAGCCATTGCAGCAAGACAGTAGAGATAAACTGAAAGGTGTATCTGCTAAACGAATCTCCTCCTTTTGTTTCTAGGTGTGGTCACTGTAAGAACTTGGCTCCAACTTGGGAGAACCTTGCCAAAGAGCAATTTCCAGGTTTGACTGATGTCAAAATAGCAGAAGTAGACTGCACTGTGGAACGTAACGTCTGCAGCAGATTTTCTGTAAGTGTGAAAGATCTGAAATGAACAGGATAGTATTGTGTACCAAATGTTAGCAGCTCCAGCATGTGGCAGAGCTGCTGCTATGCTGCAGGTGCCTGGTGACAGCACAGCTGTGTTCTCTGTTAGCCAAAAAAGAGGTAGTTAGAACAGCACCTGGTGACACAGTTTCTTTCCTGGCCTGTTTGTCAGACTTGGTCGTTCTCATTATTGGATAGAGCAGAAGTCCCTAATTTAAGAAACCTCCCTCTGTGAGTGCATGCCAAAGCAGTCTTCTTGTAGCTGATGCAAAGTTCTATTTCTAGGGGAAGTAAGTCTTTTGGTGCTGGTAAGCAGACAACTGGCAATAGAGCTGGAACTGCCATTCCTAGAGCGTAGATTAACGTGTTATCCCAGTCACTTATCCTGGAGTCATCGAACAGTTTGGGTGGGAAGGGACCTTAAGGAGCACATAGTTCCAACCACACTCCCATGGGCAGGGACACCTCCCACTAGTCCAAGTTGCTCTGATTAGCTTTATTTATTTCACCTTTCTGTCACTATATAATAAGCATGTCAGTTTGGACTTTGTGAATATAACTGGAAGTCCTGGAGTAGTGTTTGGGTTGGTTTGGTGCTTTTTTTCTCAGTTAAAGTAGCTTATGTTTTAGAGAGGTTTGGTGTCTTTTCAGAGTCAGGTAAATACAAGTGAAGGATATCTGTGAGTTTTGACATCTGTAACAAGTCTCTGTTGTATGTGTCTTTTGAAGGTACGTGGTTATCCTACACTTCTGCTTTTCCGAGGTGGAAAGAAAGTCAGTGAACACAATGGCACGAGAGACCTTGAATCACTGCATAGCTTTGTCTTGCGTCAGGCAAGGGATGAGCTATAATAAAAGTCAAGTCTAGATGCTCCATCCCTGGCTGTCTTTGTACAGTAGCTGAGGGATTCAATTATTGCTGATTTTCAAATAGTATATTTGGGGGGAGGAGGGGATTTGGGTGGAGTTTTTTTTGTTTGTTTTTAGGAAATTGAATGTACTAAATATTGGTATCTTCCCTCTGTGTAGGTGTTAAAGACATACTACCCTATGTGAGAAGGAAAAGTAACAAGTAGTTACTGTGCAAACTGAGAATATTTTCAGCATTGGTAGTATTACTGCATTTCTGCCTTCCCGCAATGAAGTGTAAATGGTTTCCTTTGAGACTAAAATACATGAAGAAAACCAGCTTAAGGGCACCAGTAGAATATTTTCATATTAAGGCTAAATTTGGTTCAAAAGTAATCTTTACAAACTGCCTACCATTACTATAAAGGTAAAAGCTACAGCTGTGTTGAGTCACTTTTGCCTCTACAACTGTACTTATATCCTATTTGTCTTAATATAGCTGCTGGTTAAGATATGGAAGGTCACGGGGAGGTTGAAAATATACACACCTTTGGAAGATACCAGGCCACCCTGAGCTTGTTATTACCTGTTAATCCTCTCAGCATGGGAGGTGTAGCCATAATGAAATTGATGGTACTGTAACATGTGCCTGAACATTACTGATGCCATAGTGTACATGTGTCAGGTGGATTGTCGTAGGCTGCTTCTGTCCAGCTCCAGAGGAGTAACTATGCTCTACTTATATAGAGCCAACGTGAATAGGCGTTATTCTAACTGCTCTGTTAATACTAAACAATCAGTTAGACTTCAGAACTGGTGACATGTGTTTCCTACCCTCACCTGAATCCAGACTTTGTGTTGAGTAGTACAATGTTTAACTTTTTTTTTCCCCATTCAGCTCTTCTACAGTAGTGTAAAATAGTTCTCCGCTCTTCTTCCTTGAGCCTTAACCTTTTTCGAAGCTGTAAGTGTTGATAAGTTTGAATGCCAGGAACATGTGCTCTGTGGTGCCTTGGATTATAATATGGGTCTATTCTTTGGTGAATAAGGTGTTCCATGTCAGAAGTAACTGAAAGCCAAAGAATTTACACTGCAGAGACTGTCACGATACAAAGAGAACAGCAAACCAAGGACTGAATTCTGCATGTCGTGTACACAGAAACTCATGGAATGAGGATGGCTAATTTGACTATACTGTCAAGATGCTGATTTTTGTCCATCATATGGAGTAGGTTGGGTATTTTTTAAAAAAAAAAAAAAAAAGAAAAGGCAAACCAGCAATGAACTTTTAAATCAGTGAATTTCTCCTGGTACTTCACTGCCTGTCCAGAACTTTTGGTTCTGTTTGATCTAAAAATGTGTAAGGGTGAAAAAGCCACAGCAAAAGCTAAGTGTTGTTCTGGCAGATGTATTAGATCAATGTGTATACTTCTGCCTTAAAGGAAGCCTTTATTACGACGTTTTTAACAACTTTCTAGTGAAGCACAATCTCATGAGTTTCTTGTATAAAATCAGAGTGGTACAATTGTTTACACTGAGATTTTTCTAAATAAAAACTTTTTAAAAAAGCAGTCTTTCTATAAATGATACAGCACAATGAATATACAGTGACAAGTGCAATAAATTATAGCTTGTATTTACAAGAAGCCTTTTAAATGCAAGAATTAGAGGTAAGTGCATTTAATACAAGTTTAATATTGATCAAAACAATTTGCTATTAGCTTCTGCTAGACAAATGGTGGCTATGCTATGAATGTATCCTTTATACCAGTTTGTTAGTTGCGTGAGTTGTTTGGGGAAGGTTGGCCAAAGACTTGCTGATGTTGTTGACATTCTGTCTTCCCGTAAATAAATTGTCCAGCCAGAGAATGAATGGCCTCTAAACTTTTACACATGAATTACAGTTGTCAAAGAATCCCTTCTTCCTTCCTGGGCAAGTGGTAGTAGATGAGGCAGCTCCACATGGGGAGCGGAAGGAAGTTGCGTAAGAACAAGTGTATGAAGTTATACTGCTCAGTCAATTAGTGAATGGGAAAGACCAGCCAGGGCCTGAGTTCACACTAATGTTTCTAACACAGGGTGCAGCCAAGCCACCTTACGCTCTCAGGATCAGACTCACTTAAACTGTGCTTGGACAATAAGAGAACTGAAACATTTGCTTTGGCACAATTTAAGATGATTACTGTCATGACAGATTTCAGGAGACTTAACAGGCTAGGTGTAGTAACTGGTCCTTCTAGACAAAAGGCAATTCCTAACCTTAGGAATTTTTTAGTATCTATCTTGTACAAGATGGATGCTCTAAGCCTGAAGTACTAACACCACTTTCTTTACTCTAGCTTCCCCTCTCTCTCCTCTCGTCTTTCCCCATCTCCCTAAAAAGACTCAGTTGTTTTGGCTGTCCAGTGCCCATCTGGAAAAACCGCAGCACATGTCCAAAACTGCTAAATGCCAAGCTGCTATGTGAGATTAAGACCATCTCAGACCAATAAAGCATGTGTGGGCATATTGCTGCTTTGTGCATTCCGGATCTGCAATGCTGAGCAGCCACTGCCGTGTTGGGTCAGTTTGTAAGAATTCCAGCAGTTTGCTCACAGCCCAGCATGTAGTCCTCATCCCCCTTCTCCTTCCCCCCACAAGGCACATACATGGTGTTCTGAAAGGCGGTCCATCAGAGCAAGGTCAGGTAGTTCATCAAAGCAGGGAAGGTGGTATGGAAGTTCATGGTAGAATCACATAGTCCATGTGAAGACTTGTTTGTCAGTGGCATCCACAAGCTCTTACTACCATGTTCCTGTATTTCTTCAAGATCACGTTAGAATTATCATCGAAATAAAGAACAGATATGGCATTTAGTTTGGTAGGTGCACAGCATGGTTTGGGAACATAATCAGGATTCATAAGATGAACCTGTTGCCAAAAAGAAAACACAAGTGAGACAATCGTAACTCATTTACAAATTCACCTATTGCTTTGGTATCGAGCTTTCTGGAGCCTTACCAGAGTTTGTACAATGGCATGATTGGTTGCATTCATATGGGCGTTGAGTGGGAACGAGCACTCCCCATCACAGTAGTTGGCTGCATAGCCCTTTGGAGCGATTATCCAGTCCTTTTTAGGAAACAAACAGAACATGATCCAAATTAAAGAGTTGCCAACTTGTAGAGACAACTGCATGCAATTAAGAGCAGCTGAAAATTTTCCACCAACTTTTTTCTTGAGGGTGAAAATATGTTTTCACTGAAGCTGTTAGGGTTTGGGTTTTTTTTTTTTTTTTGTGAGCCATCACTTTTCCATGGGACACACTGATTATAATGTCCAAAGAATGGTGCACATCTATGCACAGCTTAACTACCATGAACTAAGAGTTTTATTTCTAAAACTCTTGCTGGGTTGCCCCATGGGGATTGTGGTTTGGATGCTTTTATTTTCCACTATTTCCTGCAGGTTAGGCCCACTTACTGAACTACCTTTCCTAGGCTCAGTCACTGCTTCAGCTGGTATTCCCTCCTGGAGAAAGTCATGTACATGCATCTGTGTGCACACAAGAACAGTTCAACCAGGGAGCTCCAGAATGGCTATATAAAACACTGGTGTGATGCCTCACAGACACGTTACCTTACGTGCTCTTATTCAGGGAGACTAGTCTGCTAAGGTGCAAAGTAGTAGCACCATAACAGCTTCTCCTCCTCTACCAGTCTCCTAAGGGAGACACAGGACAGCAAGCTTGTGCTGCGTGTGCAAGCAGGTGGCCCCAGTGGCAATCTATGCCATGCTATGGAGGAAGATGACTCCTCGCCAAGGGGTTATTAAAGTAATTAGAGCTTCTCTGCTGCTGACACAAAAAAGCCAAAGGTAAAAGCATCAGCAATTCTCAGGAGGCATTTCACCTCCCTTGGTGTCAGGCTCTGCAGGAGAATGCACTTCACATGCACATAATTCTTAGATGATTTCCCCTTTACCCGACAACAGTTACCTGGATTAGCTTGCAGTTTGCTACAGCAGGCTTAAGCAGCCAGAGCCTTGTTGCAGCTTTGCTAGCCATGTCTGCTGGTTGATTGCTAACATAAGAATACCTGGGCATAGCAAAACCACTCCTCCACTTTTCTGTACTAGCTGACCCATAATTTGCACCCGGTAAACGGAGCTGCTTTTCATAAGACAGTCACTTTCCTACTACATCAGCCAGTATAGACCATGTAATTAAACTTGAGGTTTAATCCATTATAAGAATATGGGAAGTGCTCTGCTACAGGATTTGAAGGGGAGAGCAGTGCCCAGCAACTGCAGGGGGTCGCTGCCCATCATCTCCCTACAATAAGATCTGGATTCCAACTCCTGCTGGTCTGTGGCCTTTCTTTGGCAGCATCTTACCTTTCTGCAACTAGAAAGGTGAAGGCAGTGCCCTCTAGACCATGAAGGTCACAACTGGAATACACGTCCTGCCTGGAAGCAGGGCAAACAAGCTAGGGATGAGGTGGAAAGACTGTGCACAAGAAAAGCCACTAACAAGTAATGAGAATGGAGTCAGTCTGCAGCCGCGTTTGTGGCCAGTGGGCTACAGTTGACATAAGCTACAAAAAAATGTTGCTGTCCCATTAACTGGGAGAGGATTTTCATGTGTTGGATATTACAGAAGCAGCAGGGGTAGCCCTGGCATCCTGAATTATAATCTGGTAAAAACATTGGCTGATCTAAACGGGACCTCCCTCACAGAAGTGCTGAATGCAAGAATTTTAACAAATAAATGAACTAAAAAGAGTCCATGAGGGCATTCTTTGAAACGTGATGTTTGCTGACACTCTATACATAATGGTCCTAAATAACTTATTCTAAACAACTCCCTGGCCTCGCTCATGGTGTTGCAACTAAACCCAGTCTTCCATCCACCTACCGCAGCCAGTGCTAATTGTGGGGCAGGAGGGGGAGG
This sequence comes from Forpus xanthops, assembly GCA_032466535.1. Classification (NCBI taxonomy): domain Eukaryota; kingdom Metazoa; phylum Chordata; class Aves; order Psittaciformes; family Psittacidae; genus Forpus; species Forpus xanthops. The sequence goes on from JASSUY010037317.1 coordinate 17,657, forward strand.
ATTTCAACATAATGGCCAAGGTTAAAATTAGGGCTGATCACTAGAAAAAAAACCTTCATTTGTTTAAAATCACTGCTTAACATCAGATTTTTTTCCTTATCATTAGAGGTACATGAATATGAGCCCTTGCCCGTACCGTGACTCCAGTGAGTGACAGAGAATGACAGTATATTTGAATCTCATAAAGTATCGAGCTTCCTCTGGATCTTATCAAATGTCACAACTATCAATATTTATTTGCCCTTCCCTGTGACTGGTTTTAGTGAGGAGACACAAAGGACATTTTAAAGCATAATGGCAGCCTCGAGTGGAATTACCGTGACACTGTTTAGATAACATTTCATAACAAAATGTCTAGTTTACCCAGAGAGAAACATCACCCACCTGCCATCCCAAGTCTTGGAAGCTAACGTAAAGCTCGTGCTTTCTGCACGCTGTTTTTAAGTCACTGCTGTTGTAATCTGTTAAAAGAAAAAGATCAAAACAGGAATTTAGAAAGTAAACCAGGCAGAGCATCGCTGGAGGGCACAGCTGGCCAGATGTGTGCACGCTGTGGGCTCAGTAGTGAGAAACAGCAGCTCCCTAAGCAGCCAAAAGGATAAGGGTGTTGAGGAACATCCAAAGCGGGACTGAAGCTCCTAAGATGCCTGTGGGAATGGAGGCACCCAAGTAACAGTGACTTGCTTATAATTCCTTCAGCTGCCTTCAATAACTTGACAAACAGCACTTGTAAAACATCTCCAGTAAAATGACTTCTTAAAAACAAATCTGCTCCTTCAACCAGGCACAGGCAACATCTCTACTGGGTGCTCAAACTCACCCCTCTTCCACAGCCATGGTTTCCAACATGTGCCACCCTAGGCGGTAAGCTCAAAATGCACATACTTACCGAGAGAATTACAAGCCTGGGAAGGTTAATCATCACCTTGTGCACTGGTCCTTAAACAGCTAAGATGTCCCATAGGCAGTGAAGCCATGTTCCCATCCCTCTCTGTGCCTTACCCCCAGCCTGCCCCGGACACCACACACAGCTCCATGCACCACTGCCGCTCTTGGATCTTCACAAGCAATGCTCTGAAAAACAAGTTTCTCCTTCCCATAACCCGTTTATCTGCAGATAACACAGGAATTGATGCACTGTCAACATTAACTTGCTCCTTAGTGCCAACACTGCCCAGAAAAGTGGGGCACAGGGTGCAAAGCCCTGACCGTAGACTTCCCCCTTTCCATGGCACAATGTAAGAGGATGGTTCAGTCGTGCAGGAGCTGCTCCCAATGGCCCTAAAAAGTGCAGCTTTTCACAGTGAGTGGAATTTCCCATTTACATTTGGAATGAGAGGCGGCTCCACATGTGAACACCTGGAACAGTGGAGGAGCTGAGCTGGGACAGAGGAGCCTTTCACCCCTGGGTGGCTGCACACATCCAGCCTTGATGGGCAGTGACTGATACCGTCATGCCTCATGGAGCTGCTGGACCTCAGCACAGCAGCCACAGAAACCACCTTTACAGCTGAGTGTCTTGGCTGCCTGCTGTGGCTGCCAAACAATAGCTTCACACCCCTGGGAAGCACAAGAGAAAGAGATAGCAGCAAATTTGGCTGAGCAGCGTGGGAGCCCCAGTCCCCATCAGTGTGGTGACATGTGTGCTCATCCCAGAGTTAGACCCAGACTAGCCATGTTCTCCTCCAGTGCCTTACCCACAGGGGTCTCCTCTCACACGCCTCATTTGCAAGTAAAGGCATTTCCATCAGCAGGCAGATACCACACGCTGATGTGCCTGCACCCCGCTGTCCTGAGCCTTTCAGCTATCCAGTCCCATAGCGCCCCTAATGCGGCTTGAAAGGGCACCCTCCAGGCGTAGCTTTCCCCAGATGCAGCAGCTGGGGTAGAAAAATATCTTCAGTGACTTTTTCCTTGGCTCTGAATAAGCCTTTCTTTTTCTTCCCTCCACCACCCCTCCAAAGTTTGGGAACTACAAATGCAAATATTTATTCAAAGGAAAAACTATAATACTGAAAGCACATCCAACTGACACTAAGGGCAGCACAGCATCACAGCTGGGTACAGTTAACACTGGGGGCTGAAAAAAAACCCTACACCTCAAACCCAGCCTCCAAACCACCAAAGATTAGAGAGTTGTTTTCAGAAGCAGTTTGGGTTTTAAACTGTAAGGATTGCATTTCAGGCTTTCAATAGCTTCGCTCAATCATGGATTTAATCAGGTGAGCAGTGCTGGTTAACAGCCTGCTGCAGCATAAACATTTGCTCTTTCAGGAGCACTCGGTAGCAAGGATGGGGGTGAGTCTCTCTATTCAAGCTTTCTATTTTCAAATCAGACATACCCAGTAGAAACCAGAGTATGGTGGGTTTTTTTCAGATGAAGCTTTTCAGCCCCTGGCTCAGCCCAGGAGCAGATTTCTAGTATGAGATATTTCTAAATGATCTGATCGTAACAAGAGGAAAAATAATGAGCAGAAGATACTTTGAGTGGTCAAAGTCTTTCATTTAAGTACCCAAACCCACAATTTCATTGTTCTTCAATGGGACATTTGTAGTTTTCTTAGGGGAAAACCATCTGTATTTGATAGGGAGTTACAGTGGAGTTGATCAATAGAGCGGACAGAATGATGCTACATTCCAAATTCAGCTATGCCCTACCCAGATCAGCTACAGGAAAGCGGAGAAGGCAAGGGAGGCAGAGAAAACAGGAGTGGGCAGGAAGGCTGTGAGCAATCACAAGTTTAAGAAAACACAAAGGGAAAAAAAAGAGCTGTTTAACAAGCTACACGAAGCAGAACATGCTATGAACATGTCCGCTCTCACACTGCCTGAAACGGGCACCCAAAAATCAGCTCAGCTCACTAGCTGGAGTGACCTGACTCACACTGAGGGCTGGCTACTCCATCCAAAGTAGACACAGACACCTCTATCTCCTCACAGGCTGGGATCTATCTGGTTGGGGAGCAGCTCTGTGGAAAGGGAACTGAGGGCCCTGGTAGAAAACAAGCTCGATGTGTGTGAGTGAACAGTGTGCTGGTGTGGCAAAGAAAGCCAAAAGGATGCTGGGTTGTATCAACAAGGGCATCACCGCCAGACATAAGGAAGTCATCATCCCACTCAGAGCTTGTCAGGTCACACCTGGAATACTGTGTTCAGATTTGGTCCCCACTATGTAAAAAAGATGTGGAAAAACTGAAGAAGGCCCAGAGAAGGATCACAAAGGACTGGGAAGCCATGAGAAGAGAGGCTGAGAGAGCTGGGTTTGTACAGCCTTGAGAAAAGAAGGTTCAGGGGAGTCCTTACCACCACGTTCCAGTATTCAAAGTGTAGCTACAAAGAAGATTGAGACTCCCTTTTTACAAGGAGACATACAGAAAACACAAGGGGAGATTCCAATTGGATGCAAGAGGAAAATTTTTCACAATGAGAACAATGAGCCACTGGAATAATCTCCCCAGGGAAGTGGTGGATTCCCCAATGTTGGACACTTTTAACATTCAGCTGAACAGGCTGCTGGGCCATCTTGTCTAGGTTGTGCTTTTGCCAAGAAAGATTTGTCCCTTCCAACCTGGTACTCCATGATTATCACTTGTCCAAACTCAGTTTTTGCTTTCTTAAATGCTGACATACAAAATAAATATCCCTTCTCCTGGGATTTGCCCTGGCCCCTGCTTAGCCCTAACCTCAAGCTCCTGTGCCCTCTTCTTGTTACGTTTGTCTACCAGGTCTACCTTATGGAATCTACTGTAGCTGAACCTTACGAATGTTACAAACTTTTAATCAATCCTTGGCACTGGCTTTCTGAATTGGAGAAAAAAAAAGCAGCTATACAGATGCACATAAAAATGATCCATTCCCCACGGTCTGGGGCTCTGCATATGCCCTACTGCCATGCACACTGGATGTACATGCAGGCTGAAAGAAGAAAAATCCATGCAGTAAAGGGTTTCTGGCAGTGAGAGAGACCTCACTGAGCTACTGAAGTTGGCCTCCACAACACATTTTCCCCAGAGCCTAGCAGTATCAGCTACCCCAGTCCAGCATGCTCACCTGTTTTATCCCAAATTGCTATTTGAGGTGGTTCGCAGTGGAAGATCCAATTGCCAAGAGACAACAGGGTATATGTCCCTTCCTGCCAGCCCTGCAGCAGGGAGCCATGAGGGCCAAAAGGAGGCAGCCTGCAGTGGGGGGGGTGGTCACTGCAAATAGCCACCACAGGCCCAGCTTACATTGCCACGACATGATTTGCAAGGATTGTTTGCCAGAGACCTTCAAAATCTCAGTGAGTTTAGGGAGCTGCTATAGGCTCATTGTGTCTTTTTTTCCCCCCGAATGTACCAATTCAGAAACACTAGCTTAGCATTTACAAGGCACTGCATTTAATCATACTGCGAATTACTTTGTCTAAAACAGAGGTTTAAAAAAAAACCCAAGTTCTACACTTAAAAATAACTTCTAGGGCAGCGCAGTTAAAACAGCACAGTTAAGATGGCTTGTATCTGTGGCTTGTTTGCATTGAACATCGTCTGCCTTCACCAGAACACAAGTCTGACTTTCTGTGAGCACAGATGTTTCTCTTAAGGCTGGACACTGGCATGTGTGTTGCTGAAAGGGGAGAGAGAATAGCCTGACTTAATAGTCTTCCTCCTACAGATACTTATGCACCCACCTTAGATTTCCTATATACTCTCCCACGTTAAGTGCTGGCAAAGAATATATAAATATTTACAGAGGTCGATCCATCTGAGAACACCCTTGCTGCTCCCAAGGTGCCAGCTTACCAAATTCCACATGGTAATTAATTGCTTCTGTGATTCAAAATAGCTTTGAGAGAGGTCTCCAAGGCCAGCCCCTTCTTCTTGGTGTTTGACTTCGGTGATTTGTCCGGATAAAGCTGGTGTAAACTGATCACACAGTTAATAACAGCCCACTTCACATGAAAGTGATCTGCTTGGGTGGGAAGAAAGGAGATGTCAGGCTGACGTGGACCTGCATGCAAAAGCACATACAGAAATGCTGGTCACACCACTCCAGTCTGCATCTGAGTGCTCTTACTAAAGGGAAGATTGACTGAAAGATAACGATGTTTGTTAACAAGACCCTTGCCATCATGGAAGCATTTGGCCTTATTTGCCTTTAGTGTTGTCCTGGCATGCTGCCCTTTGCGGTATTTGGTTTCCAGTGTATGTGGGGAAATCTGCCTGGTGCCTTGTATGTCTGCTGGAAGGCCACTTGGAGAGCCCCTTCATTTCTCATGGAGCACCTCACAGCAGTTCCAGGTGGCTAAAGAGAAGGATCCAAAAACGGGAACTGAGTGAGTTTCACTCAGAGCAGGCAGTGCAGCCCAAGTCAGATGTTTAAATGCAACTCTCTCCATAAGAAGGGGCTGATGGGAAGTGATGTGCCTGAAGACTGACAGAAGAGGAGAGTTATCACTGCTGGACAGAGATAGCCCCATACAGGAACTGTAAGTCATGAAGGAGCTGGCTGTACGGTGGCAAAGTCCTTAGGCTTGAGGTTCACTGTCTGTTAAGGAGAGTCCCCAGCTCTTCAGATTAACTAGAGGGGCAGCCCTGGAGTCTGAGAGCACAAGCTAAATCCACTCCAAGACATAGCTGAGCGAGGGCCTCCAGGTCTTACAGACAACAGAAGAGAAACACCTGCATGGTCCTCCCAATCCACCTCATTCCTCCTCCATGTGCTGAGCTAGAACTGGCATATGGTTTTCCACCTCAACAGATGAACATCTTATTCTTTGTGTTCATCCTACTTCTGCAGAAGAACAGAGCTTGGCTCCAGAAGCACATTGACACAGGACTCTGTCAAAGCAGTTTATAACCATGGGGATTACTCAGTTCTGCTTTACATAAACCAGTCATAATTGCGTGTTGATAATACAGGGAAATGAGCTTCCTTAGTGAAAAAATACAGACCATTGAGATTCTTATGCCACAGCCATAACCTTAGTATCTGAGCACTTGGTGATGTCTGCAGGACAACAACTGCACATCAAAGGGAGCACAGCAGGGTCCCAATCCTGCATGTAGCAGCATGGCTTCATGCAACTCCCATTGACAGCTCACCAGATCCAGTACCAGCCCAACAGCATACTTCATGCACTCCTAACGGCAGGACTTGAAATGTTTTCCATATTTAGATAGTAAATAGGGCTTTTTGAAACATACCACTCCACCCCAAGTCACAGCATCTTTTGGGAAAGGGGTTCATTTTTGGACTGAAGAAAGCAAGCCCTGTGTATTCACTAACACAGAGGAAGGAAGGTTCAATCTACAAAAAAACATCAACATTAGCCAGCTGCCTTGCTCTCCAGGAGAAAAACTGCCCTCAACCCCTGATAGGCAGCATCAATCCTAGCTCAGGGAAAAGCACAGACCAAAAATCTGACGTGAGGTAAGATACAGTGAGAGGAAGATGTGCAGGCAGGGAGATGCAGAGGAAGGGACCACAGCATCCCAGTTCTGAACTTGCTTTGGGTCCAGATGCATCAGGGCACCTTTAGAAGAGCGAGGCAGCCTTCAGGGTAATACCGCTGGGCTCACATACTGCTTCATCCTGGAGTGAACACTTTTCCATGCATCATTAGGGCATGGATGTAGGAACTCATGAAACAAAAAAAAAAACAAAAAAAAAAATCCTGCGATTTCTTTAATGCTAAAAACATGTATCAGTCATTGGTGCCTCTTGGGCTATTAAATCAACCACTTCTTAAGTAGAACAGTGTCTGAGATTGTCACACTTAGAAAGGAAAGTAAGCTGATGTAGTCTCTATTCCAAACACAGAAACCAATCAAACATACATCTTAACTTTAAATTCCCCTCCTTTCCCCCATCTTAAATGCACAGTGGCTCAACTATACCTTGTTGACTACTGAACTGCCAAATTTCAGGCTTTAAATTAAAGCTGGCTTTGAGCTGGAAGAGCTCAAAAGAGCCCTCGAGACCACAGAATGACCAGCTATTTTTTCCCTCTTTGTCATTTTATAATTTTATGACCTACTGTGTGGTATATTCAAGAAAGCAGCAATGTAGAAATGACCCCTTTTGCCCAATACATCTGCTCCCTTTGGAGCTTTGAGTCACATTGCCTGATATAATAGCAGTGAAAATTTGTTTTTAGCACTGTGAAGCTTGTGGAGCTAGGCATTAAACTTTGGAGCTTATCCTGACTCTGCCACCAGTGCCACGAAGCAAAAACGTAGCAAGTAGCTTTCCCAAAATCCTGTGAATGCATTAAAATACTGGCTCTTGTGATGGAAGGAATGCAGCAGCCAAGCCCACCTGAGCGTGAGAACTGCACACTGCCTGCGTAATGACTGGGCTTATTGCTTTTGTAACATCCAGATGAATAAACTTGCCGTTGGCAAGCCCACCATACTGGAAAGTAACCCAGTGGACAACTCTGATGCCTGCTTTTAAAACCACAGCTTGGAGATTCCAAGGAAAACCAGGACCAATGCATGTCTCAGCAACTAGGACTGACGGACAGCTCCTGGCTCCAGGGCTACAGAGGGCTCTCACACCAGTTTAGATGATAACTCCTCTGGCCAGCTTCCCATGAGGAGGTCAGGCTGGAGAATCGAGTCACCCCTTTTGCCCTTAAAATCCATGAAGTGACACTTTACACCCAGCCAAGCCCAGCACTTGCATGACATGACATAGGAACCCATGGCCAGGGTGAAGCATGCACCATGAGGACACACAACAGCCACTTGGTGGTCAACAGCTGCTGGCATGCACTAGCCCAAAGGGCAAGTCCATCACCATACCGGGATGGAGCAACAGGACTGCACTGACACACAGCCATACCCAAAGCCTGGCTGCCAGCCCTGGAGGGGTTCCTAATCTGGCTCTGGCCCCCTGCAGGCTACCAGTGCCACAGCCAGCATGGGGTCACTCCAGGTGCACATGTAAGAGAAGCGGACAGCGTACTGATTCACTCTAAGTTTTGCCAGTGCTGCCTCATCTCCCTGTGCTGTGTCTGGACATAGAGTAAAATATACAGCCACCTCTCCTCCTTGGGATATAGTCATTTCTAGACACAGGAAAAGCAGGGATCCTATTGGAAATGAAGGGGGCAGCATAAGCAAATTAATCAAGTCACTTGGAACAGGCTGAAATGTTTGAGAGGAAAGAAGGTACTCAGTGAATGAAGGACTTGCAGCACTGCGATGCAGAGAGGACTGACTAGAAAACAGACAAGACTCAGAAGACAGAACACTCAATTTTTGCCAAAATTTCAGAGTTACTGTATTTTCCCACCAGCCCACAATGACACTCACAAGGCTCCTGTACAACACTTTTAACATGCAACATTTCCACCACAAACAGGCAATCCTCTGCCTGCTTGAAAATGCATTTCACGTACTGTACACTGCTAGGCAAATGCTGCTTAGCAAGCAATCTACAAGCACAAGCATCAGGGTTAAGACACCTCAGCCCCCTGAATTCAATGGCTGCAACTTCAAATGGGAGTCTGGACTCCAGCCTGGATTCAAGAGGTCTCCTGTAAGTCTCATTTTAAGTGAGACCCCCTCTTCCATTTCCTTGCAGATACAACGTGTTCCCCCAAGAGCATCCCACCTTACATATTCTTGCTTCTGCATTCAGAGAGATAGAAACATGACAAGAAGACAGTCCAGCTTGTGTTGGATGATTACCTGTGTTCATCATTACCTGTGACACTAGACACCCTGGAAACATCCTGAGCCTGGGTGGAGCGGTTTCGACTCTGCTGCCGGCGCCTGCTCGCTGCTGACCTAGTGGTCCGTACGTGAACTTCACTCACTTTGAAGAAGGCCACCATGAAAGGCTGTTTGTCATAAGGACCATCTCTGCCCATAAGGCCTGCTTCTCTGGGATTTACACTGAAACCTTCAAAACAAAGAGAAAAGGGAGTGTTAGACAAAAAGTGCGGTTGGATTGCTCCGTCCAACATCTTGGCATCCCCATCAGCAGTGTTTTCTTTCTTCTTGCTCATACTTCCTGTTTTAATCACTAAACATGCCCCTCCTGCCATCATGACCCATGGATATTTTTATGATAGCACCCCATCCATCCTGGATGAGGAGCTTGCAGCACCAGGGTCTTTGGTATCCCAATGGCATCTCTACTTCAGTTTAGGCACTGAAAAGATATACAGACAGATATATAAATTATAAAGCCCAGATGTGTCATGAAATTAGTTCTGCTGCCCATGAAATATGAGCAGCAGAGATGGGATTAGGAGAGAGCAGCTGGCAAAGAGATGGGGTGCTTTTGTCAGGAGTACAGGGACGGGCTCTCAGACCATTTGGGAAGGTGGAAGCTGGCACTAATGTTTCCTCAGAGAGAACGGTAGACAGCCCCTCTGGTCTCACTTGACCCCATAGAGTGTATCAAACTCCAGCATGAAGCAATAAGAAGAAAACAAAGTTGGAGACTGATTCCTACAGATGACAGATGTCACAGTCATCCTTTTAGTCACCTTCTGCTCATCTGGATCATCTTCTGCTTATCTTCCAGCACTCAATTTCATGCTCTTTTGCAGTTTTTTCTCTTCTTTTCCACCTTGCAAATTTCTGTGGACTGTGAAATGCTATCATTGCAGCCACCCTCAGAGGAAACAGCCCCACACAGAGACTGCATTCACTTCTCCAGTGCACAGCTCCCACCTCAGGTTTGATGAGATCCGAGCAGTGACAGCAGCTGCAGCAGCCAGGAGGGTTGCCATAATCCCACATTGGGAGGCGCATATCCACAACCCTGCTCGATTCTCTTCCCCTATCCCCTAAACCTCACCCCACCTGGAACCCCAGTTTCATGCCCCTTCCACCTCCAATCCAAGAACTGGTGCCCTACCCCAGCCCATTTGCACCAGCTCATCCTGGTATTGTTCAGAGACACCTCACCTCACTCATGAGGAAAGACATGTCCATCATGGGACAGCAAAGAACTGACAGCCCTCTATATACGCCCTCAGAATACTGCTTGTGTTGTTGGCTACAGCTGCCTGCAAAGGCAGGGTGCTCACCCCCTCATCACAACTGGACTCTGCCAGTACCACGTCTAGACATCAAACAAGAGACTTGTGAGGTGACTTGCATTAACTTGCCCATAACCTACCATCCCGAGTCACCACGCTCAGCTGCAGTCCCATGTTGTGCTGAGGGTTCATCACCCACATGTTACTGGTGGCAGTGACATCAAACTCCAACCAGCCCTCCTCCGAGGCCCACACCACCCGTGTATCCAGCAGAAACAGGTCAGAGGCCCTGCAGAGGAAAAACATAATGATAATATTGTGATGTCTGAGATTTTCCTTCCCTGGCTTTTGCTGTCATAGAAACAAAACCAGAAATCATTAGAAGTGATGTTAATAGCTAGGAAAAAACCCAACACCTAAAATCTGCCTGTCTGTACCCCGGGTTTTGCCATGAGATGCACATGCTTGCACATGTGAAGTTCAGGATTACAAGAGCTTTTCACTATTTTCTAGGCTGGTGGAAAGCAATCTTGCTCCTCAGATCTGTTCAATTCTCCACCAGCAAGGGATTAGTAAGGTACACTTCTCCCTAAAGAGTATAAAGCTAGCCCAGTAGGACAGTGCTCAAACTAACTGCATTTCCAGGCATATAATGGCTTTGTCAGAGGTGTTGCATGGCTTCAGCCCACTTTCCAAAGCACAGACACACTATAATTGACCAAAATAAGAAACAAAAAAATCAATTAACAGGCCAAGCAGCAAGCAGTGATGGCCACCATAAAGACAGTCCAAGGCTTATCAACAGGGATTAGAGCACTTTATTCCCAGGTTCTTGACACTGTGTCTCATTCATAGGCTTCACCTTCAAATGTTATCAAGTCTATATATACATTTTTTTTCAGCATTAAATACCTATCAAAGCTCAATGAAAATGAGTTCAATGAAATCAGCTGGAGAAGCACCCAAGAAACACCATGTACATTTCCCCACTGTATTATAGGCATAACTTTTTTGTGCAAGAGAGCTACAATTCCTATCCTTAACCTGTGGCCATCACCACAAAATGGATACTGAGTGTCAATCCCATCTTCACCTCTCTTCTTCTCTGGATTTCTCTTTTCTAACAGTAACTTCATGGAAATGAGAAAACAGGGACCTGTCCCTTCCACTCATCAAAGGTTAACTTCAGAAAAAAAAACAACATTTTGATTGGGTTATGCTTTATTTTTGACCAACGGCTACGTCATACTGCCCAGCAGCTTGGTTTGCATGAGATCACATGTGGAAAAATAAGCACTTAAGTATATTAGGGCTCCTAGTGCAGCTATTTTTACAACACAGAGGCTTTCCTCCTCATCGCTGGTAGCCGCACACTCTGTGGTTGACTCAGCAACCTTTCCCACAGGAGTCTTTGCCATGGCTCCTCCAATGTGAAGAGGGTTCAGGAACAGCTCTGACCTTCAACTCCAACAGCGGTGAGTGGCTGGGGCCAGCCAGCTGTTACATGCTTTGGAAACCTTAAGGTTGAAAGAGTTGGGCTTTCCCATGCAGGGTATATAAACTGCAGTGTTGCTTAAAGAAGACCACAAATAGCTACAGCTGAGACCACTCTTACTGTGCCCAGGTTTAAGAGAGGAATGAACTGCTAGATCACTCCCACCTCTGAATACAACTTACACATTGGTCTTCTCCAGTGCTTGAAATGGACTATATCCAAAAAGGTGTTTTCCTGGCACCTGACATTCCCCCTCACACCAATTGCTTTCTGATCTGTCCTACCTCTGCTCCTGTAAGGGCCATATTCTTCCTGGCACTTCTCCACTCTAGACAATGCCCGCTGGAGCCTCCAGAATAGAGTAACTTCAGCTTTACATCCCCCCAAACCAAACATGTCTGGAGCCATTGGGAACTCCATAAGAGCAAACCCACATGAACACTCAACCACATTGCAGTAGTCAGATATTCAAAAACATGAAGAGGAGGCTCAGAGTTTACATTTCCCATTGCCTTGCACTTTGAGAAGGCAGACATCAGAGAGCTGTAAAGCCTGAAAGCACCACCATATGGCATCATTTAGCACATTCCCCTGAATTCCAGGCAGGATCAACTACCTCCACATCACTCCTGAGAGATGTTTGCCTGACATGATCTTACAGATTTCCAGCCTCAGGAATTTTCACCTTTCCAGGAAATTGAATGTGTTTCACTTGATCTGACTGAGTGCAGTGGAAGAATAATCTTGATCCATCTCACAGACTATGCCTCTACTCACACGTCAGAATATGATCTTGGCTTCTTCACAAAACTCACACTGTTAACTGATGTTAATCTTGTGATCCACTATAATTCTTAGATTCACGCTGCTGAACCGCACAGGACCCAGTTACTTCCTACGGTGTATTTACGTCACTGATTTTTCAGATCCAAATGCAGTTCTTTCTACCAAATCACACTTTCCCCTCGAAGCTAGGCTGAACCACCGTCATTCTTAGATGAACTTAAAATTCAGACTTGCCTTCCAGTAGGTCTGCCCCACCTTGGCATCCTCCACAAAAGTAATAAGCAATGGTACAATTCTACCAAATAAGAATGCTCCACTTTAGCCCAGTAAGTCACACTTATTTTGGAAAGATTTCAATTCCTTTTTAAAATACAGAAAAATGGACAATTGCGCTCTCCAATCCTGTTAACTCTTCCCAATAAGTCTCATACAGGACTTGTTTTCAATCAGTTATTTAATTGACTTCTACATTATTTGACCAAAAGTCAATACTGAGGATTCACACCACAGGTATTGTTTTGTCATAGTAGCAATGCTAGCAGGTAACACATTCTAATACTTTCTGCTTAAGCCTGTTTTCAATGTTTGTCACCCAAACTTCATCAGGCTGCACAAAATTGCATACCATTTCTTACTAGTTTGTTCTATGGCATGAAAGTTTTTAAAAAATAATCACCTTTTTCCAACAAAATTGGGGAAAAAAAGAAAATGACATGAAAAACAATCCCAACTATTTAGCTGAGTGTCTTTAACCACTCCTTTGTATTTTTCAGAATAGAAACATTGTATGTCCTTCCTCCTTTAAGAGAATCACTTCAATTTTGGCCGAGCAAAAGAACTTGACAATTGCTGCCTACACAGGCTCAACAGAGATTCAGAATTTAGCAACAAAATCCTCTGGACTTTCTGTATGCAGGGAACATACTTTTCTCTCCTTTCCCCCTTGATAAACCAAATACCATGTATCAACTGATATCAATCTGCTTTTGCTTACAGCCACATAGCCGAGAAGCAATGTTCTTACTACTCCTGCAAAAGGGTTGTACAATGTCTGATCTTGGAATGGAGACTGGGAGATCAACCAGGCTGGCCCAGGGTGGAAAAGAAAGAATATCAGTTTAGAAGGGGAAGGGTGAAGGATTTGCTGCAATGGTGGGGGAGACACAGACACACAAGGACTGGATGGAGAGACCCTGGATAAAAGGAAAAAGCCTGCAGAGAAAAGAGAGTAAAAAGGCCTTATGGCCACCAAAACTCTGTGAATAAGGACCATTATCCCTGACTCAGAATCCCCCTACTTCTAGAAGCAGTAGGGAAACTACTGGACTCTTCCTGCACCAATGGCTCACAGAAGGATACAACCTGCTACCACTGTCATTTGCAGCAACACAGCTGCCAACAAACAGAGTGACAGATGTCAGTGATGTGAGTCTCACACTTCCAGTCTTGCTCCAATGTTCATAACTGGGTTTTTCTTCCCCTGCACCAATTCTGCTCTCTGAAGACCATAGAAAACACATTTATTCTATTCCTCTCCCATAGAGCTGCAAAAGAAAGGTGGGAAGCATGAGAACTAAAGCTGCTACATAGCCTTATTGCTACTCCTGCTGCTGGACTGTTGGATGATTTTGGCAAAGACCATTTTTGCCATGGGTGTTTACATCAGCTTCTCATCTGCATGATGAGAACACCACCACTAGCTTTGCCTTATAGCCTTGTCAAAGCAAGAAATAGAGTAGGAAGCTGTAAGACACCATGCTGGAGAGTGCTACACACAAGTAGATGCAAGCCCGTAGGCAAAGCAAAATCTAAAGAGTGGACAAGAAGGTGAGAAACAGATCATATACTGTGCAAGTTGCATGCAACAAACTCTTGAATTCCTAGTCACTAATTGATGACATTGATCCAGTGCAGTGAGGTGGGCAGTGGCCTTCCAAGCGAAAGTATGCAACTGTGTACATGGCCACTTTAATGGAAAGATTATTTGAAAACTTCAGCATCTGATAGTAACAGAGGCAAGGGAAAGAGGAAAGGGGACAAGAAGAATGGGGAAAAAAACTAGGAAAAGGAAGGCCAGGAGAAATACATGAGCCAGCATTGTTGAGCAAAGAGGAATACCTGCTCTCCCAACACAGGCTGAAGAAAGCAGAGTCAGCCCTCAACACAGGCTGAAGAAAGCAGAGTCAGCCCAGAGGTTTAATGCCCACGTAACCCCACATGTCAAAGGACTTCACAGGACCTCTGGCACCTGCATAGCAGGAAATTCAGTGTACAGAACATGAATTTCATCACCAAATCAGGAAGCTTTTTAACATCCTTTCTGTCTAAACCTGCCTCTGGGGTTTTATACAGCTACTGTCATCTCATTGTCACTATGGAGCCTGACAGCCTCTACTTTCACTGTGCTTAACCATTTGGATGAGTTCAGTTAATGATTTTCGTAACAAAAGTGCTGCAGGCAGAATATGTATTAACCTTAGATTATTAATGAAAAGCAAGTAAATGGGAGAAACTGAGGCAATGAGCTGAAACAACTTTCCTGGGGCAAGGGGGGACATTAAATGGGAAGATGCAAGTTAGAGATTCCCAACTCAAAACCGGAGGTCTTTGTTCTGGATCAGGGCCCTAAACTATGGTCTCAAGTCCCAGGAAATAAATGGAAGTGTTTCCATGGCCTTCAGAAGACTCTAGAGGAGGATGGAGAAGCAAAGGTCAACAGAGCAATCACAAGTGGCTGCAGTAAACAGAGAGCAGTACACAGTTTACTGGAGAAATATGGCCTGTATAATTCAGAAGGCAGGATTTAGCTCCAGCATCCTCAGAGAGGGAGCTGATCTGTCAGATATAAATATCAAATATAGCTACTATTCTTAACGCTGGCATCCCAACCATGTACCCAGGGCATTTATAGGAGAAACAGCTTGCATTCAACTTCAGTGCTTTTCCCGCTGCAAGATAAATATTTTGTTAACTGAAACCTCTGTGTAAACCTTTCAACAAAATGTCTCTGGGTGCTAATTCTCTTTAATTGAACACTAATTAGATTAGAATTTAGTCAAATTAGTAACCAGGTCAAGTGGTTAATCTTAGTTACTATACTTAGTGAAATGTTCACATTAAAATTATTTCTCTGTTCTGGGTACACATTACAACATGGAACTTTGCTACAGGAAAAACACCAAAGCTATAAAAAGCTAAATTTAAAGAAGCATCTGTTGAAGTGGGTTTTTTACTTTCCCGCCCTCCCTGGCCTTCTCTTCCCAACCAGGCAGAAGTTTTACCAGGGTGGCAGTGAGAACAAACAGAAATCTCACCTCCAAAATGACCAAGTTAAAGGTCTCTTATTTTAATTACGGATCTCAGAACAACGTTTTGGCCTAACTTCAAAGCTCGCAATTACCCAGGTGTTTAAAGGATTGTTACGCATCAACAGCCATTTACCAAAGCATTAATTACTGTAAGTCTCTAAAACTTTCCTCAGCTGAACCTTTTTGTTTACTTTTCTTCAAAGACAAGTTGACATAATAGTCTAGACTGCCTAGCAGCGGTTTCTCAAAAGGGAATTTTGCACAGAAGTGTGTGGGATTTACATTTTAATTAACGCACTTTCTAAATACTCTCCTGCGTACCTCAGGATCCGAGTCTTTAGTTGGCACTGACATCAACCTCCTGTAAAACTTTTCCTGCGTATAGCAAACTAGCAAGTTTATTTGCTCCTATCCACTAATGAAGGACTAATAACCAGAATCGATAAAATTTTGAAATCACAGCCTTTTCAAGGGAAATACCAAGAGCTGTCAACCTGCAATGACACCTACTTTCAAGGTGAAATAGAAGGCCAGTAATTGGGCACTGATTTGCAAAGACTGACAGCCAGTGCAGGAAAAAGCACACAATGGAGATGCTGGGACATTCTGGAGGGGGTCTGCAATTCAGCACAGGGAGAGGAGAGCCATCCTGGACACATCAAGACACAGGGGCACACCGGAAGGAGAGGTAAGCTCAGTCTCAGCCCACCACCGCTCCGCCTAATAAGAGCTCCCCCGTGCTGAGGCAGCTGCCCTGTACCACTGCAGGCATTGGCCCAGGTGGTAAAGGCTGCAAGGGCAGAGAGCTAAGACTTGCAGACTCACTGAAAGAGCAGCAGAGTGAAACACTAGTTTCAAGGCTGCAGCTGGCAAATAGTGGAAGATCAGAGCCTAGAACTAGTGGACGTTGTCTCCCCATGCCAAGATTGTGGGAAGCTCAGCCTACAGGCCTGTTATAATCCCAGCAAATTGAACACTGATATTTTAATGAAAAAGTGTCTCCCTACATCTAGCTCAAGGTCTTGAACTTCAAGCTCTGAGGAATGAACATTGTACTAACAGGAACATTAAAAAAGAAGAAAAAGTGGCTATAGGGACAGAAGATGTGTTTCTCATTTTCTTAATTTAATGAGACTAAGGGGTATTCTAGCTGCAGTGATGGCTAGAATACCACACCTCAGAATTTAAGTGCACTTTGAGGCATGAAATGGGTGAGATGGAACAGGGTAGCAATTTATCTTTGTCTTTCATGAAAAGAAATAAAGCACTGATATGCTATTTTTCATTTTGTTAGAAAAAGCCAGCTGGCTATGGAACCAGTAAGTTTCATCCAGAATAACTTCGACTTTTAAACTACTAAAAAGCAGCCACCCTAAACCGCAACAAATCACATACCCACGGTGGGAACTGAACTGAAATGCGGACACTTCTCTATAGCATCATGGAAATAGTTCTATCATATACAAATATATGCACACTGTATACAAATCTGACCCCAAGTTGGAACAGATTGATGCTAGCTTTGTCATTTGTATTACACAACCCATTCCAAAACCCAGTTGAGGACGGTTATTTATTTTCTAAGCTATAAACACTGCCGGCAAATCAATTTGCCCTTTAGATTAGAAGCTCGGATCACATTTGTATAAATATCCTGTTGCAAAGAGGAAGACTTTATTACCACTGTAACTGGCAGCTAAAAAAACCAATGAGTGCCTTAACCCTTAAGGAGTTAGTGTTCAGTAGAAGAACATACTCCCAAGGCAGTCACTCTGGAAAGCACAGCTATGGTCTACATGTGTCTTATCATATAGGAGAATCTTCCTGCAGATCAAGTCCTCATATTTCATTCTGGGTGCAAACAAAACTGTTTAATAAACCTTGACCATTAAGGTACCATATCTTCCTTTGATCACTAACACAGGCCACTGTGTTTTTCATAGATCAGTTGTTTGGACAGTGTGGGAGTGGTTTGAGGTCTGCATTAGCAGGATATTTACACTTGAAAACGTACTGATGATCCAAACCAAGGCCTAATATCTTTGATCAACCATAAACTGCCCTCCCTAGTCCTGACCTGACACCTCTCTGGGGGAGAGATAGAGGCTTTTGAGAAGGACAAAGAAATTAATGAGCTGTTTCCAAGGACACACTTATTTCTTCCTTTCCCTTGCAAAGGTCTCACTTACATGGCAATCCACTCCCAAGAGGTATCACTAATCACAGAGGGATTTGCTGGTTCTTCAACAAAATCATTGCTACACCTTAGACATAAGCCCATGTGCAGGACTTAGCTGTGCTTCAGTACCACCAAAAGGAGGAGACTCAAGGTTGGGCAGCTCCTGTCTGCTGAAACTAAATGCCCCCTCAGATACAGCAAAGGTGCAATAAGCATCTGGAAGCTGATGCCACTCGTCTTCCTGAATTGGTGCGTTGGCAAATCTCCCTGCTCTCTGCACATACCAAAGGTAAAAAGAAAAATCCACCCTAGCCTTCAAACAGCCCAGTCTCTTAAACTCTGGGAGTCAGAAGCCAATGATCCAGAAGAGGTATTGCCTATTTCTCTCTCCCAACATCAGACCTTTCTGTCCCCAACCTCTTTCTAAACCCAGTCATCCCCCTCAGAGCAAACCAGATGTCAGCCCTGTTCAGTAAAGCTTCTTCTTCACACAGTCTGAAATGTATACTGCTGACGGCTGGCCACAAGCTTGATCCATCCTTAGGATTTCATTAATCTCTTCACAGCATCTCACTGACAACTCCAGCAGTTTGTGTTATCACAAAATGTGGCTGTTAGCTGTGGTTCAGTTAGAAAACAAAAGCCTAATTTCTAGGCACTATTTTTTTTACCTTAGAAAAGGGTGAAAAGAACGGGGAGATGAAAATATTAGTGACACAAGTGAGTCAGTATTAAAAATGTTTTTGCTTTTAAGAGGGAATGTACTTAGACTTCACAGCCTGGAACCTCCACAAGCACCATTTTCTTATTTCTGATGGCTTTGAAGAAGGAAAGGGTCAAATTTCTCCTCAAAGCTTCTGTGCTAGCACCAATCTCTGATCATTCATGCTCTCTCCACATACTCCCCTACCTAGGAGACAGTCTCAAAGGGGCCCATATAATCCTTGCTTTTAGCCTTGGCTCCAGTGGAAAAAATCAGTTTGATAATTCAGTAACTGGCAAGAAATTTTAGCCTCAGGCTTGGTTTTGTTTGTAGCCATCAGGCATCAGCCAGCAGTGCCTTGCAATTCCGTGCAGCAGCACGCACATCTGGGCTGGAGTCACACGCTCATGCTGTTACTGTCCAGATGAGGTTTTTTTTTTTCCCTTTGCTCGAGTAATACTGAATTAAGCCACTTCATTACACTTAATTGGAGCCAAGGGATACTTCCAGCCTCTGAGCTTTGGTGAAGATCAGTATTTACTGAAGCTTCCTCTTATCTCCTGCCCTCCCAAACTCATTTCTTTGAGAGGAACAGGAAGGTTTCTTTTTCTTTATATGTTTTCCCTCATGGCTGCGTGCTGCCTTTCTGTTGCAGACTGCTGGTTTAAATCCGTTCATGCCAGCTGCCCTGTTAAAAATTATTTGTGCCCAAAAGTATTTTATTAGCTACCAATAATTGCCTCAGACAACTGTTAACCTCATAAAAGCCAAGATTAACATGGTGTCTTTGACCTTTCTATGAAGACTGCCAATGTTGACTGAACAGGCGCTTTCTGTGGCCTTCAGAGACTAATTTTCCTGACCAGAAGGAATATTTGTCAGCAGAACAAGATGAAAAAATGTGCTATGTCAACTCCTTCTGCTTCACCTGCTAGCTCCTCTGCTAGACTTCCAGATCTGTACAGACTCTTCCTTATGCAATAAAATGTCATAAAATGTCAGGAAATATCAGGCTGTCCAAAGGAAGTGTGACACAACTTTTTTAGTATATCTTTTTTTTAAGTCAAAGGCAGCTGTTATTTTCTGGCTCAGAAAATATCTGCTAAAATGCAACAGAAGCCTTACAAATATTTAGCAAGTTCCTTCAAAAAACCCAGCGCTTCTTCTCCTATAATTTAACCTTCAAGTATTCTCAAAAGAAAATGTCATCTTCCTAATTAATCTACTGAGACAAAAGGAGGAGAATAAAACATTTTGGATTTCCCTCCCCACCCCCAGTAAAAGCATGTAAGTGAACTGACAATCAAAACCCAAATGAGCTGAATAAAGCTCCTTAAGACATAGCAGAAAAATCTGAGGCATTTTTTCCCCCCATGTGGAGATATAAGTGAACAGCTAGATACAAGTTTTTAGTATTTGTTTTCAAGAATGTTTACAGGCCAAAGCCCACCCAGGTCACCAACGCAGCTGCATGTTTCAATCTGTAGCAGCAGTAGCCTGTGGAGTCAGAACCTCAACTGAAGGTACAAATGAAGAGTGGTAAGTAGCCTCTAACATCTGTCTTTAAACAGCTGTATATTTTTAATATATACAGGACAATTAATATAAATGACTATTTATAGATACACACTTTTAGATACATACAGTGAATACACACACAGGCATCTATTTATAAACAAGCACATGTATTTTTTATGCGGTTTTATATTTTACAAGTACATGAAAGAGTCCTTTAAGCTAAAAAGGGTGCAAAAGGGCACATCCTTTTTACAGCTGCAAGAATCTGTGAGCGCCATCTTACCCACCTCTGCACAGATGATGTGACAAGTCCTTTTAGACTCATCCGAAGTGCAAGTTTCTTTAGCCAAAGGTCTCCCTCCTTCCCACCAGTAAAAATAAATAAATAAAGAAGAAAAAGAAACAGAAAGGGAGCCTTGAGGGAGTGGATGAGTCAGAGGTTAGTAATGAACTACAGACACTCATTCCTGGGTCAGCAGTTCACGCCTAGCCCATGTCAGGAGGGACAGCAAACTGCTGGCAGTCTGGACCTCGAGGAAGCTGCTTTATGATTCCCAGTCCCAACAGCAGGATCCCTTTACCATGAAAGCCAGCAGCAGCAGGAGGAACACAACAGAAGGGACCTGAAAGGTGTGACACACTCACCAGCTCTGGAGAGAGACCACCGTGGTGATCCCCACCCGAGCTGATGCCTCTGCTTTCTCCGAAGGGAGGTCTCTAGTACCCAGTGAAGCCCAGGACCTGCAGATGCCATAGCACCCAGTGCCATAGGACATGCGTCCCAGCTCCACAATGAAGTACAATTTTGGCACGCTTCTGGCATGGCGTTCGAAACAAAGACACCAGTTGCCAACATCACTACTGCATACAGCCCCTTTCAGAAAAAAGAGTTCACAAATGTTTTAGGAGCAGGGTATGTTAGGGGCCATATCCTGTACTTTATTCTCTTTTCCACAGTCCTTTACTTGCTTGCTCACTTTACTCTGAAAAAATGCTATGTACACATAAAAGTTGACAGTTCTCCTACTCTGTGCCCTGCTTTGGTGACCATCACAGAGCAGCGTATCGATTGCTTCCAGAGACTTGGCAGAAGTTTTTCTCCAGCTGCAGAAGTAGAATCTCTACTTGTGAAATCTAAACCAGACCAACATTCACCATTCTTTATTCACTGTGGCTCTAAATGAACAATGCAGCTAACATCTATGAAATCTGCATGATCATCTGGACATCCACCAGCTCTTCAAGTGTGGGCATTGATGTAACATGTTAACCAGCATGTATGTTACCCAAGGAGGCACTCCAGCAACCCACAACTCAAAGCACAAAGCAAAAACTGATTATGTAAAATTAACACCTTCTGCCTATATACCCAAGTATTTCTCTCCATTTGCCCAGATGCCACACTCCCCATAGAACAACCACCAGCTACTTGATGAGTCCTCACAACAGCAAATCAAAGGCAGATCCCCTCAAAATGATATCAACGGAAAGAATGGAGAAAGAAGGATCAGAAAGGCAAATACCCAGGAAACCTTCACAGAGGAAAGAAACAGTTACAGTGCTGTCATGTTTCAGCAGGAGTAATGAAACACTTTTGTACCACAGCATTACTCTGACATTTAATTGACCTTTGTTTCCAGCTTTCAGCCTTACGTGATTCCCTCATCCAAAACATCACCCTTTTTTAACTAATTACTCCATTTACAGTTGTTTGAGCTTTTGTAACACATTTTCTACCCTGCCTCTGTCTTGCCTCCCCCATTGCCATTGAAAGCCCAGGAGTGATTTTGTACCTGCGGTCAGCATGCTGAATCTTCTTCTGTTTTATTTACTTTACTTTAAGTCCAGCTGAATGCAGGTTAAACCTGCACTAATTACAGGTATTTTTCAAACAGGCTATGCTTTGTTTATACAGTACTACTAAGTTGAAAGAGGATAGATGTATTTCAGTAGACAAGAGCAATGCCAGCATAACAACTTTGATTTAAAAATCTGCTGCCTCACAGCAGATTCTTGCTCTATTTAAAGAACACATGGACTACAATACCATGGACTTCCTGCAGCTGAGGTCCATTTTGCACTCTGCCATGGCCATTTTCTACAAGAAAATAACAGGACCCCATTAATGAGAACAATCCTGATATTTATTTAGCAGTCCTCTCAGCATGAATGTACAAGCTCAACCTTCCCTGGGACAGCAACTGGTGGCACAGAGTAAAGCCCCTTCCTGCGTACCTGTTCTGATGTTCCTGCAGCACTTGGTAGATGCTGATAAGGAAGGTTTGGTTTTTAAAGCTCCCCACAACGCAGTCCTTGTAGATGCGAAACTCAGCGGCTGTGACGGCCTCGCCCTCTGGAATCTGAGACAAATTGAATTTGAACTCCTTGTGGTGCCGCTGGTGAGGCGTGAACTCCTTGTCGTACTCAACTGCAGATGGGAAACGGAAAAGGGAAAAAGGGACCATGACTAAAACTTAATAACAACAGGTTTCCACATGCTGCCACCTGTTCCTCACAAAAAAAAACCCAAGCCCTAAGAATCCTATTTTCTTCTCCAAAGACAGCTCGGCAAGTGCCAGGAAAGCTTATGTTGCTAAAGCCCTTCAAATACAGTACTGAGAAGAGATGAATATTCCTTTTCTCTAGCCAATGCCTTTGAGATTTCGTGTTTTCTAAAGCAAAGCCAGTTTTGACAGGTGAAATATGACCATGTGTTTTGCTCCTGTGATCTGAAGCTGTGAGCACCCCAGGGTTTTCCACCTGTGGATCTCCATGTCTTTACAGCATTTCTTTAGGCCTCAGACCCCTCTTTCAAAAGAGGAGACAATTATTTCCATTTTGCTTTAGCACATGAAGGCACAGACAGAAATAAGTGTCAGCAGCAGGTCAAGCAATTCCCTAACTGCCCAAAAAACCTGCTGTTTTTCTGGCTCCTCGTTTTGTGTGTTAGCCATCAGACAGCCTTGTGAAAAGAATAAGATTAAGGTGACATTTATAAGGGTTAAAGTAAACCAGAGATCCCCTTCCTTTTGCAGAAGCTTATTTCAGAATCAGAGAGCTGAGAAGGAGTGACCCTTTTTGCTTCTGGGCTTAGCCCTCCTTCAGTATGCTATCAGGTACAGGGTTTAAGACAGATGCAAACTAGAACCCCTCCTTCTTCAGGCCTCAGGATTTGTGTTTTCTCTCTTTGAGGTGCCCTTTGCAAATTATACTTTTAGTTCCACTCTTGCATTACTTGATTATATCTAGGTTTAACCTGACTGATTTATTGTTCATTATTTCTTCTAACTTTCTATTAGAAATTGTTTAAAACATTAATAAATTACGTAAACATGCAAATAACATCTTTAAAACCATCATAAGAAAAATACAAAGCAAAAAAAAACCTGTTCCCAGCAGTGTAACTGAAGGAGTATATCTCAACGATGAACAAGTTGTCATTATAGTCTCATTAGGGACATGATTACATTCAGAGGTGGTGGTGAGGGAAGTTTCTCTGTTTGCTTTTTTTGCTCTCTCCCCCTTCCCACCCACCCCAATTAATACATCAAACTGCAAAGGCATCCACGAGCCCA
>JASSUY010037318.1:0-31757 GCA_032466535.1 Forpus xanthops
CAGGCGTAGGGCGCCCGCTCGGCGTCCCCTCCACCGCCGATCCCCGGTCCGCGCCCGCTCCTGGCGGCCTCGCAGAGCCCGCACCGCTCTCGCCGGGAGCAGGCGGACCCCGCTCTCCCCAGCATGGGGTCGGGCGGCAGCAGCAGAGCTGGGAAGGAGCTGCCCTCGGTCTCTGCGCAGCGGCGGGATAGAGGCACTCACCGTGGTGTCCAGCTCCGCCCGTCCCCAGCCCTACCGGGCGGTGTGAAAGCCTGGCACCAAGGCACGTTAACAGCATTTGCCGCCATCCTCTGCTCCTTTTATTCGCATAAGCACGCTGCAGCCCGAAAGGCAGGAGCGGGACCGCAGCCCTCTCAGGCTCACCACAGCGGCTTCGAAATTGCTCGGGTACCAAAGGCAGTGTAACCGCTGCAGGTCGGGGATGAGCCCTGGCTCCCCGCCACCATCACTGCCCAAAGGTCTCAAACTTGCACTGCAAGCAGCAATGCAGGTAGTGTCCATTCAGCACGGCTACCCACGCCGGCTAGTTCAGATAAGAGCCATTGCCTTTCGAGGCAGTTTCATGAAAGCCCTAGCCCATATCAACATGCATGGCACGTACAGTGCTGTTAGATATACGACGACGTAATTGTCAATTCATGCAATTTCAGCCATCTCCAGCTTTCACCCTGCAGACTGCATAACTGTGTTGCAGAAGCTCTTTGAATACTCCAGGTATGAGGCTCTACGCATTGCTGTGTGTTCAAAGTGACAGCTCTGCTGCTGTCTGTCCCCAGCTTGGTCAGCTCAGGTATCCACACAAACTGCATGTAGAAATAGAAATACTTCCAGGGTTGAGTGAAATTCTGAGAGTTGAAATATTCCTAGATTTGAAATTCTGAAGCAATCTCAGATGCTTAGAGCCTGTGCAGTTCCTACATATACAGCATAACTCCCCATTCAGACTCACAGTCTGCATTGGCTCCTCCACGCAATATTTAGGAAGGTTCATGAAGTTCAAGTGTCTTTTAAAGTGCCTAGATCCACCTCACAGTGTTCAGGTAAATATTGAAATCAATACTTGTTACTTGAAGGACTGACAGGTGAATGATACAAACTCAGGACTCACTTCTAAGACATCTCTGAAATGAGAAGACCTCAGCTGGCACATGGTTCAGTTTTGGGTATCTCATGTCAAAAAAGGCAGCCAGCTGAAACAGGTGGGTAGGGAGTACAGGAACTATCGGAGCTCTAGAAAACTGGCCCAGGAAGAACTGAAGTAAATGACGTCTCACCTAGAGAGAAGGCAGGGAGGAAACATACTAACACTCCTCAAGAACTATAAGAAGTTAATGCAAAAAGAAAGGAATTAACAGGTCTGCATACACTTTAGGTAAGTAAAAGAAGTGAGTGGGCTTAAACTCCATCAGGAGATACTGCTTTAGATATCAGGAAAAGCAAGGCTAGCTTGGTACTGACAAACACTTCTTTGGGAGTTGACGGCATTTTAAGAACACATGTGCACTTCATTGCTGAAATGAATGACTGATGACAGGTCCCCAGATTGTAAAAACACCCCATGTACTTTCATAATCTCTTGGGCTCCAGGACACAAGCTGAAATCGAAAGGCTAACTGAAATTTTTCCATATCCACAGAAGAAGTGTCTGGAAAATGACCATTCTGAAAACAGCCATACAAGATGTGCTGCTTCCAACATTCCTTATGTACTAATAAACATGATAAAACCTTTTTGTATAAAGCTCCAGTTCCTATTACAGCACTTGGTCTGCCTTTTGACTTCCACACAAGCTTAAAACCCAATGTGGACAAAATTAAGCCCAGGACATACCCTCCAGCATCTGAAAAGCCAGCAATGAAGAATATTTGTGTATTCACAAGTACTCATTAGAGTACTGCGTACAAGAAGACTGGAGTTCACAATGAGATATCTATATAAGAATATTCAGAAGAGTTAAGGAGCATCAGTTACAGTGTACATTGAAATACATTGGATCTTTATGCAAAGGAAGCGGTTATAATCAGATGCAAAACAACTTCAGATCACAGGCAGACCTGAACAAGAAACCCCACCCGAGAATAAAAGTGCACTTTACATGAATATATATTGACCTTAATTGCTTTGCTTTATCTTCTCTGAATGCCCTCCTGATGACAAGTCCTTGCCTCTAATTAGCTCCACGTTTCATATGAATATGCCTGTCATCCCAAATTTTGAGAGGTCAACCTTTCTGGAAGGTATCAGACCCATGAAAACATGCCACAGAAACAAAACACTAGAGAAAAAAAAATCCCTTCTCTGTGTCTCCTTTGTCCTTGGTTTTATAATAAGCAATACAGCCCCCTCCAGCTCTAAGTTTCTGCTCACTTGACCTACAGTATTTTGGAAACTGCCATTTGGCTTAGGTTTCAAGTCACTGGTTAATCTTATTTCTTCACTTCAGAAACACTTCCTACAGTGCCTTCAAAGGCAAATGAATTGTAAGATGCCGCAGTCGCATCTTTCAGAACCACATTTCTGTCCCACACATCAGCAGAATTCTTAGATCGTCACTTTAAAATAGAAAATTAAGTAAAACCCTGAATAATGCCTATAAATCCCTCCCTCCCCCAGGCTCCAGGGTTGAAGAATTGAAAGGATAACAGTACTCAGCATGGACAGGGATGAGAGCAGCACCTAGTTAAAACGTTATCTTATTTTTCGTAAGCCACAGTGGCAGGATGCATAGTTCTAAGTCGATAGCAGCTGTATCAGCATACAGATGGTCTAGAAATATTCTCAACTCTGCAGAGTGCAGCAGCAGCAGCTCCTGAGGGTACAGAGTGGAAATTTAGAGGGTACTCATAGAGCATCCTGGAAGTGGCTCTTCTGGCAAGGAATGCAGCTGATGTGCTCAACACCCTAAAACGGAGGCTATCACCCTTGGCGGCAGGAAGCGGAGTTTGAGGGGTTTTTGTTGGTTGTTTTTTAGCTTTGATTTTGTTGTGGGTTTTTGGTTGGTAGGTTTGTTGACGGTTTGGAGTTTCTTTTAAGAAGGTACATAATCTGCAATGGAGGAAAATCTCAAAACATAAAACAATTAAATAATTTAAGTATCTGATCAACCACTGACCTGTAAATTGTCATCCAGATTGGGAAGCATCCTTTTGTACATTTGCAGGCTTTATGCAATCTGTGTAGAAGGAAAGACTCTGGAATGAAAGGGACAAACTTTGAAAGTTGGCCTGAAGTTCACTGTCTTCTTAGGTGTTCGGTTAACTTGTTTGTGTAAAATGTCCATTAATGTTTGTAGGAGAAAAAAAGGGTTGGAAAGCAGTCAGTAGTTTAACTAGAGTTTCATTTAAGCAGAAATATTAAATATATGTGCACTTCCAGAGTCTAAAGGACACTTATTTGTCCCCAGCAGTGTTAAAATGCAATACTTCAGTAGTTATAATTTAACCCTGCGCATGAGAAGCAGGAACGAGGTTTGTCAAGTGCGATTGACCATGTTAAGCAGCATCATTATACCTTTTCTCAGATCTCTGTGAAAGGGGGTAAGATCACTTAAGCTGCAAAGAATACAGATTTCTTCCAAGATGCCAATAAAGTACCACAAACCCAGCTGCCAGCACCACAGCCATGCTGAGAGGTAACTTAGCTTACATTGTTTGGGGAGATGCAGATCTAGCAGCAGAACTGCCTCCCCCAACCCATTCTGTCTGTCACTGCTAATAATGTAATGTGTCCAACCTACTGTCCTCTGAAGAGGTCCCATAACACTGCAAGGCCTGAAGCAGGGGTGCAGATGAACTCTGTCACCAGTCTAACTGCTGTCTGACAAACCATTTAGCTGCTTTACCTCCAAATGCTGAGTTGCAAATCAGTTTTCTTTGTTAGTCTTTAAATCTATATATACAAGAAAAATATCACATGCTAACCTTCTGCAAAACTTGAATGTAGCAGTCACTTAGGTTGAAAAATTATAATATATAGACTCTTTTTTTTTTTTCTTTTACATGATTGAAAGGTATTGTTTTCGGGTTTTTTTTGTTTTTTTTTTTTAATTTTTTATTCTTAGACTACACATATAGGTAATGAGGATATAAAAAGATTGCAGGAAAAGGTTATCTAAGAAAAGCAATTTTAGCTACTAATGCAGTTGCAGGGAATGTTCTGGATTTGGGTTGTTCTGGGTTTGTTTTTTTTTTTAGGATTTCAGAATTAAACTTGCCTAGTACAAGTTTATTGTAACAAACTAGGGATTATGACAATATTTATGTAAAGTAATCTTCCGAATCTACCATATATATTTGCATTCTCTAAACTGATAAAGGAACCATTTGGATTTAATAATGATGTCTTACATATTAAAGCTTTAAGGAAAAAGAAATCACAGTAATTCAAAGCTGTTTTTAAAATCACATGTACTTCAACTAACATACAATAGTGTACATGAAATGACAAATAAGTGCTGGCAACATGAACTGCAAATGCTAAAAGTGTGAAATACAAATAAAATTAGTCTTGCATCTCTAAGCAAAGCAATTTATCGGTTCCATTTTTCTACAGCATCCACTTTCAGGGAATATAAAGCAGTACATTTTTGTTATGGTATAGGTCTCTCATGACCTCTAGGTTTGCCATAAATTCACCAAGGACAGTGCCAGTACAGACCATAAGTGCTGTTTTTACTGAGATAGATACAAATTTGCTGCTGTTCAACCCCATCTTCTCACACAGCATTGATCTTGTTAAGTATTCCTCACAGTAAAGCTAAACCCCAATTAAGATGGTACATGTTGTGGGTTGCCCAGGGAAGCTGTGAATGCTCCATTGCTGGCGGTGTTCAAGGCCAGGTTGGACATAGCCTTGGGTGGCATGGTTTAGTGGGAGGTGTCCCTGCCCATGGCAGGGGGGTTGGAACTAGATGATCTTAAGGTCCTTTCCAACCCTAACTATTTTATGATTCTATGTTATACTAGGATAGCTCAAAATGTGCTCATTATTTTAGGGAAAAGATCCAAGTTTATTTACAGATAGAAAGAAGGTAGGCAAGGGTTGGAGCCGTCTTATATAGGAGTGAATCTTGCATGTACAAGCAGGTATATTTACATTAGAGAACCAGATTCCAGTGAAAATGCCAGCATATTAAAAAACTTACAATACCTAAAAAATTACTTTCCAGAAGATAACTTAATAAAATATCTTTCCCTATTCACATCTCTTTCTGAGCTATTGTATATAGAGCACATAGAGTGATTGCTCAACTAGAGAGAGGTAGACTGGTTTATGCAACCTCTGCTTTATTCTTTTTAATCTCTAAGTTTTATTTTCTATTAATTAGTTTCATGCCTTAAGAGGCAGTAATCAGAGTTGTGGCAGAAGGCATGATGAGGTGGTAAAAATGCATTAAAGAATGTTTTTTAAGAACATAATTACTCATTTGTTACACAGAACTATCTCCAGCTTCTGCCTGTTGAGCACATGACATGGAGAGGGCTGTTAGCAACCACATCACACGCCTGCTGATTTCCCAATAGGATTTAGAGCGTACAATAGTGTGTTAGTCATATGCTCTAGAAATCCTCAGTTCCCCTCCAGTGGATACTTTTTAGTTTTGTAAAGACTGGGCAAAATATGCTTTGCAAACATAGGAAAAGTAGATGACTTCATCTCAGAAAAAAAAGATTACACTTGTAGCATACCAAAGACAAGTGTTTTTGTTGAGGTAGTCAGCAGGTAAAGCATGAATGCTAGAGATGGCTCCTCAGAAATATTGTTTGCCTATTCTCCTCTGACAATACAGCTATTTGCCAGTAGAGAATACTGATTTTTAGTGGCACATATTTATCTGGGCAGGAAGTAGCATAATACATTCCTGTGAGACTGCAGAGTACAGGCATACACTTTCCATCTTGCTTGAGTATTAAGTTCATTTAATAAAGCTGAGTTAGCTTTCCCCTCTCTTACTTAACTACACCAAAATACTGAGGAAGGTACTCATTTTCTGTCAATGGAGAAGCTAATAGTAGCAGTACGAAACAGCCAGTGACCTAAATTCATCTCAGTGCAATCTCATTTCAATGCAAATGTAATTATTTTCCTGTATAATGCAGTTCTGTCAGATAAGATGTAGCCTTATTTCCAGTATTGCCCTTAGCCTAGCCTGGGGTCTTCACAGGCTGAGACTGGTTTTCCAAATGACACTGCATTTTTGTAGGTGTGCTTATGCATCGATCTGTTGGTAATATAGCATATGCTAACGCAGTTTATAATTTGTCCCCAAATGTCTGTAAGTTGTCCCAAAAAGCCTACATATATTAATTTTGTACAGCCAAGACAAACTCTGTGAGTGAAGGGACAAAAGGGAAAGGAAGATTCCACAATGGAAGAGGTGTATTTTAAGCCTACATTAAGCTGTCACCAGGGCTTGTCTAAATATAGATTTGTCCACAGTAAACACCCTTAGTCTGCATTTAGTGCAGACACATGGAGAGTTACTCAGCAATGGCAAACAGACTTTACATTCACACCCAGGCCCACAATAATTCTCCATCATAACCAGTTCCTGAAGAAATAGTTTGTAAGAGGATTTTTTCTTCTAAAGAGAAACATTAACCAAGAAAGTCTCACCTCCTCCTGTTAGCATCATGCCTTTGTCATCAAAGCTTTCAAGGTGAGATGCAAGCTCACCAAGTGGCTGTAGCTTTCAGGCCCAGCTCTTTCAACTCACCATGGTTTGTAAAGCACAAGCAGTGCAGACACATTTCCTGAGCTTCTTCAGCAGCTGACACATGACAAGGCAGGAAACAGTCTGTGCTGGCTAGGTGTGGGTCATTGTTCTGCCACTCAGAAATCCTGGCACCCATACCTTGGTTTCCTGCTAACTCCTGTCCTCCACTTGTTAATGCTTGCTCTGCCTCCAAAATATCAATCCTTGTATTCTGCAGCATAAATACTGCACTACACCGAAAGCACCTATTTGAAGTACTGGTAATCTCACCATATCTACGAAGAGCTCGGACTATTTACCACCAATAAATGAGTTTAAAATGTACTTGCTCTGACAACTACAATGTAAACATACCTGGTGTGTTCCACCACTGCAATGTGATACCCTCTCTAAGTTCATGTGAATCATCCCCCCAATGACTGTGAAGAGAATTGGAAACCACTGTCTGTTTACTGATTATTTCAGCTTGCTTACCAAAAAGGTACAAACACGAAAAGTTATGTCTTCACCAGAACTCCTCTGTAACTTCCCTGTAGACCAGACATAAATGTACAACTGTACCTGTGTTAAAACTTCATTTGGATTTGGGGCTTTGCTACTTACAGAGCATATAGCAAAGACTGGCAGGTGAAAGGACCAACTTGCTGTACTTTAGTAAGCTAGCAGCCCAAGAACTGCCAGTGCTGTGTTCTTGTGCTGACCCAGAGTCAGAGTTGTGCAGCATCAGCATTTGGGATAATTCCAGACTGAGTGTAGCAGCTGAACTTAGAGGGGCTTTCCTCTCTGACATACGTCATCTACCAACTAACTTATGTAACAAGATCTATCTTCAAAACCTTTGCAATCTGTTTTGAAGTGGAGTATTCCAACTTGTCCAATAATCACTACAGCAAGTAGTGGAACAACTAGGAAAATTAGAAAACCAAATGGCCAGTAGAATATAAGCATGTTACATTCTCATCTCTGCCTTAGAAACAGGCCAAGGAAGGTTTATTCTTCTCAGCACTGCAAATGGCAATTCCAATGCAACATATCCACATGGCAACTCCTGTCCAAAGCCCTACAGTATTTCTCTATAATTTTATGAGCATTAGGATTTTGTTTACTTACCATTGCCATTGTCTGTAGCTTTTTCCCACTTGAGAAAGACTCCAGACACGTAAGGGATGCGTGTAAAACTTACAACAGGTATGACAGGCCAAAAAGATACGTATGAATGAAGCACAGAAGAACACCCTCCCTTCAAGGATATATAGAGTGAGCACATCAATAGTGTGTTGGTTTCCTTTAACCTACAGAATTTTGGGGCTCAAAAACTGTGGATGAAGCAGTCATGAATATGAGCAAGGCATTAAACAGCAAACTGTCTACCAGTCTGTTTCAGACTAGGCAATTTCACTGTGACAGTGAGATTAGGAGAAAGGTTAAACCACCTGCTCACTGACCTCAATCTTAGAAAACCCAGTGCTATGACATACATAAATAGAAGTCCAAGTCATTGATTTAGGTGACATTCAGAAATGTCACTGGAGAACACTGAAGTACACTCTGGATGCATAAATACATCTTCCTTGGAAATCCTGTAGCACATTCACATCCAACCTAAACTAATTTGGAGAGTTTCTTGTTAGAGGTTGCTTTGATCCTGTCACCCCTTACAATAGCTACTAAAATCTGAGAAGCTTTTGCCTGATGAGTTATAAATAAAATCACACTTTACACCTAAAATAATTTTTTTGCTCCAAAGCAAACTCGTGAATTAAAGACAAAGAATGCCCACTTTCAGCAGAAATCTAGAATGCTTCCTGAAAGGAGGCAGTGGCACCCTGAACTTTGGGATTGCACCAGTCAGACCCAGGACTGTGACATGAGACTGAGGGCCAAGCAAACGTTCCTCAGTGAGGTACAATTTAAGGAGGTGAGAGCTGGGCTTGGAGTGAGCTCTTCAAAATCTTTTCTACAGTTAAGAATGAGTCTTGCCTGAGAGAAAGGCTCTTTCTCCATAGATTCATGAGGCTTACTTTTAGGTAATGAGAATTCTCTCAGAAGAGATATGATATCTGCAAGGATATTTAAAGGATTTGAGAATTAAGCAAATTAAAAAGTGTTCATTTGACAAAAAAAAAAAAAAAAACCCAAACAAAAACACCTCAACAAACCGAAACAAACACCCAAACCCCTATCCTTATTTGGCTATACTTACTTTTGTATTTTGGAAATAGCTGAGTCTCACAAAGCATTCCTACACAATTAATAGGTGTGTGAACTGAAACATGAGTTTCTCTCTTTATTTTCCTCCTAAATTACTGTTCTCTCACCACCCCCCCCCCCATATAGTCATTAAAAGAAGTCTCTATAATTTGCCTAAGAGACCAACTGCCACAGACTTCATATGCAGAGCATCCTGAATACAGGCCCAGGGTCTTCATAGAAAGTGCCACTCTTTTAAGTTGCAGAAATAGATTTTTTTTTAAATATTATTTTACATATCTGACACAAAGGAGAATAACCTTAGAGCATAACCTTAGAATAACTGAGTTAAGAGTTGAGGTAAAACAGGTAAAAAGAGGTTAATTTTACATTTGAATAGGTCAATAATAAATGAAAGCTGCATTTGCAGTAAATAAGTATTTTCCTTAATGGGAACTTCTCTGCTTCAGGGTAGGCTGACAAACCACCTTAAGTTTCTCCAGTTCAGAGCTGGAAAACATCCTTAATGGCTTCCGTTAACCTATCTTTGAAGTCCTGCAGTAATTATGTAACTGCTCTGGAAACAGAAGAGGCACAGCCAGGAACCCTGCCTCTGAGCAGAGCACTTGGGAGGGGAAAACAAACAAAAAGGTCTTTGCTGAATCCCTGCTCTTTACCTAGACTTCCCCCCACCTCAGCCTTAGGCCAAGTTGGATGGGAAAGCTGCAGCAAGTGTCAGGCTTTTACTGTCTGCTCTATTTTTTTGGTATTTGTTGCAGAGGAAGAAAGTGAAGGCTGAGCATCTCGTCCGCAACTTTAATATCAGGGCATAAATGCAGCAAGAAAATTGACCTGGCTCCTTTGGCTCCTATGAGTTATGCTGCTGTGTCTTTCATTGAACTCTGAGACCTGAGGCTTGGAGGAAGCATTTGGTTTGCAAACTACTGCAAAATGTTCAGGAAGGTGTAGAGGATATCAAAGCTAATATTGAAGCCCACTAATCCATTTGGAATTGGCAACCAAACTCACTTCTCATTTCTGCTTGTCTAAGTCCAAAATAACCTCGTTTTAGTTATTTCATCAGCATGAACAGGAACAACAGCTGACCCCAACATCTAGATAAGTATCAATTTCAGCCCTTAAAAATCCAAATATTTTGGGCAACTGATCATTGATATTTTGATCTTAAATATTCCTTGCATTAATAGATTTTTAAATAGGGTGGCAATTCTTAAATGTGACACTGACTTAAAAAAACCCAAATCATTACACACTCCTCTTTCCAGAACAGTTTTAAAAACATAATGTGAAAGACAGGAAACAACTGAAAAGCATGTCAGAATATGGGATTTGTACTGTCAGCAGCTGACAAAACTAAAGCAGCATGAAGTTAAGCTTGGTAAGATCACTATCACCTGTAAATTACAGGGCATTAGTATCATGAAAGAAAAAAAGAAAAACAAAAAACTCTAAAATAAAGTTCTGCAGTGGTAAAGGAAAGCTGCCACAGTTATTAAAGGAGGCTGATAAAATGTAGCATAGATCAAACAGCAAGATTTGCAAGAGAAGCAAGCAGCAGGCAAATAAACCTAGCAGCATGTTAACCAAACCAAAACCATTCAAACCAAACAATGAAGGCAAGAGATTTAAACGTAACCTGAAAGACTACCTCACAATCAGTTCTAACAGTGTATAGTTTATTCAGTATTTAATGGCTTGACCTAGTAAATCTTCAGCAAATTTTGTGCAAATTTGATTACTATCATGAGGCATCCTGACTCCCATCAATTCAATATTAGGACTCTTTGGGACAGAATCTAGATTACTCTTACAGTTTTCTTCAGAGGTAACCCAGGACAATGCAGATACCTCCTTATATTCAACAGAAACCTGAAACAAAGAAAAAGTTGCAGAGTATTTAAAATAATTCAAAAGAACAGAGTTCTGTAAAGACTGAGTAAAATGAGAACAATTGGAAAAACCAAGCTATTTAACTCTAGCAAACCTACCAAATCTGGTCATTTTTCTATTAGAAAACAAGCTGGATTTCCCCTTACTCAGTTATTAGGCAATGCAAAGCAAAGTATTCTGCTCACATTGTGCCCTCTTCACTGTTGTTATTCTCCTGGAGCATCCAAATGGTTCTCATGTATGGCACATAATGATTTGTTTCATTATTCAAATCAACATTCTGTGAAATGGAGGGTAGTTAAGTTAAACTGTGGAAGACTAGAACAGAAACAAAGTCTTTCTTTCCTTGCCTGACAGTCCTGCCCTGGAAACAGTAGTCCATGTTGAATTTTAAAAGTTTGAAGTGTAAAAACCCTCTAGGGGTTTTAGCTCTTGGTAGACATGGGAAATGGTGTGCACTGAAGCTGATTGTTTTCTTCATGTTTTTCTTTACATTTTCCTTCTATACAACTCTCCCCTCGGACCACTGGCACACAAAGATAGGAAAAAGCCTGAATCAGTTTAACTCTGAAATGGTAGCCTATCACAAGCAGCCTTCACGCTGGTCTCCTGCTTGCATGCTGGCAATGCTAAAAATGTGCTATAGTATTCAATCCAAAATGGGTTTGATTTTGCCTTTCTCTTAAAGGTCAGTCAGATGAGTAAAGTTAAGATAGGTGGTAAAACTGGCAGGACATTAATGATACTTCTAACCACATTTGTACATACATGCATATTTCCCCTGTAACATCTCTCTAGAAAAAAAAAATAAAATGATGATGGTCAAAACAAGCTTAGAAGGGTTAGTGATGTCATGAGACCATGTTTTCCCAACAATCTAGGTAAGATTTGGGCTGAAATTACAGTTAACATGAATTTTAGGGCAAAGGGTCATAATTTCAATTAAATAGATACCTAAAATATACCATAAAACAGAAGTCAAAATTTTATCATGCAATTTTGACTTGCACAAATTGTTTTTGCAATACATCATCCCTTAAATCATGGAGTCCACTGGAACAAGGGCACAACATTGCCAGAGCACCTCTGGGAAGCTCTTGGTTGTTCCAGCTAAAAAGACAGTTTCTCGTCTTAATTCAGACATTCATTTCAGCTACACAGAATCAATACAGATATATTCAAAAGGGTGAGATGCTTTAGTCTATACAGAAAATTTTTAAAGAAACTTAATGATATTTCACAATATGAAACAGTTAACTTGAAACTCCTTAGTTACCTTCAGGAACTAACAGCATTAAAAGCATCCTTAATTAACCATTCAAGACAACAGCCACTCTTAATAGTGTGAGGAATGCAAAAAGTCCTAACGGGTTTAATTCCTTGGTATGTTGTCATAGCTAACACTTGCTCTGGAAAGAAAACCCAGGAAAATGAACTTGAATAAAACTCATGCCAGTTACAGTTCACTAAGTTTGCTGCAAGAATCTCTGCACAGGAAAAGTGAATAGGTGATTTTAAAATTATACAGAAATATGTCCTGACAAGCAAAAGCAACATGAGAGTGTACTGAGTTTAAAAGCTTTAATCATTTTAATCATACATCCGCAGAAACTCATTTCTAGCTACCGATTCAGTGAAAATGAAGATTCTGCCAATATGTAATGCTACAACTAAAGATTTGATCATATTTAGGAACTTCAATTTCTCTCCTGCCAAGGCTATGATATATTTTTTTTTTTATTGTTTACATCTGAACCAAGATAATTGATTGATCACATAAGAGGTAGATCTAGATCTACAAGACATGTAACAGCAAGAGATGTTGGTCCCAAAACTCACTGTCAGTTTTTTCTTCCCGTTTGCTAAAATATACACAGATTCATACATTATGACTTATTTCAGCTAAAGATGCTTCACTGCTAAGGGTCATATGCAGACTTTAACACATCAGAAATTATGTCCTGCATTGTCACTTCCAGGAGTGGGGGAGGGGGAGGCCTCCAACACTTAAAGAGTACCCAAAACCTGATGAGCTAACAACATGCTTGTTTACAAATCCACGAGCTGCAAAGCAACCTCAGCCTGTGCGGCATGAGAAGACTCCAATGGCCTCCGCATCTTTGGATCCACCCCGCTATGGGGCATGAGACACCTGAAGGCTCAGAAGGTCCCAAGGACATCGATCTCCCTTGGGGTAATTAAGCATGATGCAGCTGTCGCAGTGAAGTCAGGTATACAGAAAAGAGGTAACAACACCTAAGGGCAGTTATTAAGAAAGTAACCATCCAACCCTTTTCATATCACAACTGCAAAAATTCACATACAAGTGATCCAAATCAATTTGCATTATTTGGTGCTGCAGGTCAGCAATCTGCCTATTCTAAAGAAAGTCAGGTACCAGTCTCAGATGAATAGCAAAATTACTTCATATTAATAACCTTTCTTTTTTCCCTCACTAGGGAATAAGCAAAAGTAAATAGCATGTGCTGTAGAGGCAAAAAAAAATCAGGAAGATCACAGCAGATAGAAAGATATAGTACTCATTATTGGCCTCTTCATCATTTCTTTTTTGGCTGTTGACAGCCAAGACAGCGTTAAGATTCACGATGAGTTACAACCTGTTTCATTCAGCAGTAGCTGTCAAAATGAACTCAGGTCCAGAATGGGAAGAGAGCACTTCGCAACACTGTTTTTTCACACTGGATCAAAGGGGCCTTTGGTTACTGGAGAAAAGCAGAATGTAACTATACCGACTGAGGAAGAAAAGAGGTAGGAGCAGTGTTACTTCTGAAGTTCAGCCCCCAAAATACATTAAAAATACAGCTGGCTACACACAGATGCTCTGTGACGTTCCTGCAGTTTCTCCAACTCCTCGCTAGTATGACAAAACCAAGCATTCACGCTGTGTAGTTTTAAATCAGTACCATTAGACATTAGTATTTTCTCCCTTGTGAGGAAGCATGGAGATGGTCACAAATCAGATACCTGAGACTCCCACAGATCATTGTTCTGGTTTCACTAAATTCACATGTCAGATTTTGTTGAAGCCTTAGAGGAAAACAATACAGGGCATACTGTACAGCATCTTCACAAATGCAAAGGATTTGAAACTAAACTTGTTCTACTCTGCAAGCGTAAGACATATCTTCCATCCTCTTTTCATTCTTCCTTGTAAATACTCCCAACTCCTGTTCTGCATCACCCAAAGGAAAAAACGTTCCCCAGTTCACTGGTTTGCAGGAGACTTTTCCCCATGGGGAAGTAGAGAACAGCCATAAGCTGGATTTTCACTAAAAGTCCTGAGGCTCAAAGACAAGATTCCCATCTCAGTCCCCCAGTACTTGTATTTAGTGTTTTCTGCATTCAAGTGAACTAATGGACAATACATACCTTCAATGTCAACCTAGGAAACACAGGACTGACTTCAACTTCCTCTTGCTTCTGGGCCGAGGAATATACTGTATACCTTAAAAGGTATGGAATAGCCTCAAAAACAGATGAAACTGATATCCAAGCCAGCATCTTTACATACTGGGAAGAATTAGGCTTATTAAAATAGCTTGCTTTGCAATGCATCATTCTTTCACCTTCTCAGCAGTTTACCAGAATTTCTAATTAAACTCCTGCAAAGCTGGGAACTTGCTTTCCCAGCACCAGAAGAAATACAAGGAACCATCTAAAGGGGAAACCACCTGGACAGTCCAACCTGAAATTAAACCAACCACATGCATAATTTCCCCCTTGTCATCTGGTCTTCTGAAAGCATTCAAGCAACAAACTTCTGTTCAAACAAATGTCAGAAAGAAAACACATGACATGCATGAAGACAGACAGCATCAACAGAGCTTATTCATCCCGTTCACAGACTCACTGGCTGTATCATCCAGAGACAGGAAGAACTGGTGGTTGCTCATCATTTGCAGCAGTGGAAATAGGAGAATCATAGAATGGAAGAGACCTTAAAGATCGTCTAGTTCCAACTTCCTGCCATGGGCAGGAACACCTTCCACTAGAGCAGGTTGCTCAAGGCCCTATCCTACCTGGCCTTCAACACTGCTAGGAATGGGGTAGCCACAGTTTCCCTGTGCTGTGAGGGCAACCTGATCTAGCATCTCACGACCTTCATAGTGAGTAACTTCTACCTAGCTTGTAATCTAAATCAATGCTCTTTCAGTGTAAAGCCATCTGCAATGCAATCTTTGAAGACAGAATAAAGACATTTTAAGAAACTCCGTATGTGTTCTAGCAACACAGTAACATGAGTCAGCTATATTAGCATTCATTGAAGTTTTTACATGGCCTGGTCACCAAGAACTTGCAGTCACTATAATGCTGTGATTTTACTGGTCAAAACGGAATAGCGTCCTTTATATTGCATGTAGAGGTTGTGATGACTATAGTAGAGTATGCAGTCACATAGATATGCCTGAGTGGCAGCTGAACAACAGGGCAAGACAAGTGGATTCAACCAATGCGTTTAGCAAGACTCAAATGCTGACTACAGGATAAGTACAGATAAGTGCTACTGAGACTTAAGATCTAACTCCAGAAACCTGGCAATACAGCCAGATACAGCAAGTAATACTTAAAAAAACCCAACTAAGTCACACAGGTGAGCTCTGTGCTAAGTTGCTGAATGATATGCATACAATAACAAGGCGACCAGAAACAGATTTCACAAGGGATGATACAAAAATTGCACAGGATTTCCACAAATGCATACCATCACCCCATGGCATCTAAAGTGTACAATTCAACTGTCAGTATAAAATTTATAATTCAACTATAACACTGTAGTTATAGTACACTATGCCTCCTTTTCTCCTTTGTTTCTGTTCAAAGATAGTTAATATGTCATTCTCCTATCAAGAAAGCACTTACTACAATTAACAGAAACATCCACAAATTTACATTGGTTAATGGTTTAATATTGACTATTAAATGCAATAATTGATTAATGTTTAAATAAGATTGTAAAAAAGTAGGTATCAAGGTGGATTCTCAAGACAAATCTTTGTTAGAAAATGACTGAATCCATCAGTGGTAGAAACTATTTCACTGTAATTAGGTTTGATTACAGGAAAAGCTGAAATAGACCATCAGGTACTATAAACTTCACTACTAAAACGAAATAGCAAAAGCACTCTTTTCTGAACTATAAAATCTATAGCATGCACACAGCAAAAAAGCATTTTTCCCATTCTCTTCATTGCCTAATGTCAGATCAGAAAAGCAGCTGTACTGCTGCATACTGCTTTTGATTCAAAACACACAGGTTTTCCTGTAACTTTGCACAAATACATCTCTGTTCCTGCGAGCTTAGAAAAACTGGAAAAAAAAAAACGAAGAAACTGCTCATCTTCTACCCCCCAGTCATCAGAAAGTACCCTCAAGGTAAACAGACATACTAAGACCAAAAGATACTGCAGCTCTTGCTGTAGCTCTAACTCCCCCTGGAAGGCTGCTGTAAAAGGTTAAACATACACGTTTAATTCAGGGGTAGAAAGATAACTCTGGAATTTTCCCACAATAACAGGCCAAGAAATATAGCTACGTTCTTCCAAGATAGAAGCAAAACTGATAGTCAAGCATGCACGATTATACTCTGAACAGTCACCTAATCTGAAGTGAGGAGCATATCTTATAAAAACTTATGCAACTACGATAACACCCAGGTTCCCCACTCATCCATTTAATTGAAAATAGCAGCAATAGCTCAACTAGAATTAAAGACAGTAAAAATAAAGAACACATTTTTCTCTCGTTCCTAGATCTCATCTTCCTCCTCTTCTTCCCTGTGATGGCAGACTGACAGCTAGAAGGAAATATACATCCACCCCATAGTCTTTCATACAAGTAAATACAAAAAATCAAGTGTTTATTGGAAGTCTGCATGAAGGCACAGATGAGCTTGATTACAGACACATTGTAACAATTACAAATAGATGTAAACACCTTCAGATATACAACAAAGCAGTAAAACAGCTAATACAGGAATAAAATGTAACCTGCTTAAAAAAAATATAACAAATTAAAACCCAACTTCTTTGTATCTGAGGTTCTTTCAATGATAAGCTCCAGTTCACACCAACACAGTGTAATGCTTCTGAAGTCATCACTTGGATTCATGCTCAACAAATCTGCATTTTGACCACTGTTGTTAGCCAGTGGATTTAAAATTTGATCCAAATTTGATCAGGCTTCCTTCATGAGGGTGAGGAAAACACAGGAATAACCAGCTAGACACTGAAACAACTTGTAATGAGGCTTTGTAGATTTTCTAAAAACACAGGAGTAATCACCAAGGTACTGAAATTAAATATAAGCTTCAGAAAAGCTCAAAGATGCTTGTTCTATTTTCACTTGCATTTGAGGAAATTGCTGTATTTCTGCAGGAAAGGAACAGCCTACATATGTCATGTGATTTTTTTTTTCTTCCTCCACAGGAGGCTTAGATTTCATCTGAAACACCTGCCAAAACAGAAGTCAGCAATCACAAACTAAAGTGCGTTGGACAGCTTAAGTTTTACCTCTAGGATAAGATACCCTCATTCACAGATACAGCATTAATTTATATCATGAGAAAACCTGCCTTTGCCCATACATGACCACTTCCAATATTCCTGTGGGAAAGGCAATTGTTGTGGGTTTTTTTTTGGGGGGTGGTTTTTGTGTTTGTTTGCTTATATTTGTTTTGTTTTGCTTCATTTTTTTTTCTTTTCTTCAAAGCCAGGAACTTAAAGAACTGCATCACAGCTCTTTTTGAAAGGAAAACACAGAGAAAAACAATTGTAGTTTTAACGGAGGCAACCTCCAGGACAAGCCAAAGAGCACTTTGAGAAGCAATTTAATACAGGGACACCTAGTTTTCTCCAACTCAACCTTCATCAAACCATCTGTTCTACCTCCCCAATCCTCCTCTACAAAAGCTTTATAACCTCTGGAGCCCTGTTCCAGTGAGGAAAGACTCCTACCCAGGTAATAAATGCAGAACAAATCTAGCACAGCTACAACATTTCTGCTGACCCTGCGGCCACATCAACCCCAGCCTATGTATGAGGTAGTACTTTTCTTTGGAGCCTAACCAGTCAAATAGGAACAAGCACTATTCTCCCTAATGTAGCAGCTGTCGGTCAATGCAGTGCTAAGCCCCATAGATACATCTCTTCTTCAGAGCACACTACTAATGTAAAAACAGCAACAGCTGCTTAAAAAAAAGAGAAACTATATAAGCACACTGTATTAAAGGCCACAGTCTGGTATATTCAGTGACTTTCTCCAGTCCACAAAGTGGCAATGACTCTCAGGTTCTATTTGTACTGGGACTAGTGGTCATTACCCAAGAGAAACATGAAGGGTATCCTGAGTACTTATTACAGTGAGAGGTGGAATTTAAAAAAAATAAAATATTAAGAACTCTAGTCCAAACCCAAAAAGGGCTGGGAGAGGAATTCAGCTCCCTCAGGGAACTGAGGAAACCAGATTGTCTCTATGCATACAGGCCATTTGGTAGTTAGGGGCTCTGTTTTCTCCGTCTTCAAGAGGACAGATCTTCCCCTTCAAGGAGGTTGTTGTAACATATGCATGTATTATATACTCATAAACCTTCCGGTTTCTTATGAGATGGCTTGAAATGGAGAAACATGCTCTGCATAGTCCATGCTCTGTAGATTCCCAACAATCAAAAAGAAATAGATTGCCATGACTGAAACAAAAAGGAAACGTCAAAAAGAGCTGAACAGTATCAGAACTCATGCTGCTTGTAAAATGAAGCATCAGGATTAGAAAAAGTACTATGAGACTTAAACAAGGCCCCTGGATGCATCCTCTTAGTAAGCAATAATCAATGCTGAGGATGAATGAATGAGCTTTTTTGACTGACAAAGTATTTGAGACTCTTTCATTTGTCTCCATGATCAGTTTCTATTTATTAACAAAATATAGTCTATGTTGTCTCCTGTCAGTAGTGCAACTTGCACAGATCCCAGGATGTTTTCTCATTGCTCCCAAGACTACATTTTTCATCCAGCTGAAGTGTACAAGAATTCTATCCAGGCA
Source organism: Forpus xanthops (assembly GCA_032466535.1). Taxonomy (NCBI): domain Eukaryota; kingdom Metazoa; phylum Chordata; class Aves; order Psittaciformes; family Psittacidae; genus Forpus; species Forpus xanthops. Next base: position 18,875 of record JASSUY010037318.1, read on the forward strand.
TGTGTATTCCTGAATGTGAACATTTTAACAGGAAAGGAATCCTGTTCTGTTCTGCCCTGGAACAGTGACTGGCAATAGAAAAGCAATGACACTTTCTTGAAAAACCTTTATAGCCCTTTCTGCTCTTGGGAATATGCTCTCAGGAGTACGTGCAATTAAAACAATCTACTCTGGCCGTCAGCTGGAATACTATTTCCAAACAGTCCCACTTTTTCTTCCAAAGAACTTCTCTGGAACAAACCGTGGATAAAAAACTCTTAATGCTCTACAGAATATCAGTAGCATTCCAGTCCCAGAGGCAGATGACTTGACAAAAAGAGTAGAAAGAAAGCTGCTTGATTGTCAGAGAGGATAGCACTGCTGGAACAGGTAGAAGATCTATATATAGGGATTTTCTAACCTTTAGCTGTAAAGGAGTATACTCACAGAATGCTCATCACAGCTAAATTTTCTTCTGTGGCCTTACACAATTAGTGATGATGCAGTGTGCAACTGAAAAGCATTAGTAATAAAAAAGATAACAGAAACCCACCCAGGTGCTTCTGCACTAAAGAAGCCAAGCACTTAAGCCTTCATAGTCAGCTGGACCTCACTGTAGAGTTTCTCCAGTTTATATAAGATTGAATAAAATCACAGCTGCAGAATCACAATTCAGGAATATCATTCACAAGGAAAACTGAAAATCCATTTACATTTATTAGGAGATGGTTGTGCACAATGTCTCATCTTATTCAAAAAGTCTACAAATAAAGTTTAACACTTCTGATTGCAAGCAAATGTTTGTTCAATGTTCTCAGGTAAGGCCAATTTAGTGCCTTGTTACACTTTCAAGATTTAATATACATTTGTCAGTTCTTTACTTTCCTCTGGTAACAGTCCCACTGGAATAATAAGGAGAGTTCACTAAGACACTTTAGAACAGCAGCTGAACTTGGGTTACACAAATTCAGTTCTGGAATATGCTTCAAATATAAATTATTCTAGGCAATTTTGCATTTTAAGATCTTAAAACAACACTGTCAAACCTTTCCTCCCTCCCCCTGCACTTATACTACCACTGCTGAACTTCCACTCTGTAGAGTATGCCCAAGAATCTCAAAGCACTTCAGAAAGGAGGGCACCATTTCAAACAGTGGCGTTTGAGATGGAATCCTGCTTATAAAAGAATATACTTTTTTATTCATCTTATGTTTACAAAAGGACAAGGGGCAAACTAAATCAATCTTATCCTGACATTAGTCCCACCTCTCACTGCCTGTAATTCTCTCACATATAATCCTACCACTGTTTAATCACAATGCTCACAGCTAAATTGCCTCTCTGGAAAAGTAAGCATCTGCTAGTCAGTGATTTTCAGATGGAAGCACTGGTCAAATTTTAGGTACGTAACGATCTTGAGAATCATGTGATTAGGGAGTGACTACCATAACTAATGTGATTTGATAATGCACTTGATCCCATACTGGTTTAAGAAATGTAATAGACTTGATATGCATTTCTCTAAATCCTCTCAGAGCTGAAACTACAGAGCTATCATGAAGAGATTCTAGTTTTGCCTTAAGCGCAACCTTTTACAACATTAAATTACTATTTTGATTTAGAGCACTAATTTTAATAAAGGTTTTCAGTTTTCAATTCTTATTAAATAGGTGAGAGGCAAACACGAAAATATATGTACAAGTGTTAGTATACTACCAGAATGCTGTACTTCCTTCTTAAAAATGTCCTTAATAAAGCACTAGGCATGTCAAACAAACTTTTGTAAACAAAAGATAAATTACTCATGTTCTGCTCTGATTATAGCCAGATACATATTCTCATACAATAAACATTCTCTTGTCATTTTCCATGGCCCACATATGCATATATATATATGAGGTAAACCACTTAAAATCATCAGCAATGTAAAAACCTCAGTACTCCACAGGAACCTCAGAAAAAATGTAACCGAGTAAGATGTCAATATCAAGAAGTGACACTTTGTTCCACTGCAAAGTGAAACTAATTTATTTGTGCTAAATGGATGGAAAGAATGTATTCAGAATACACTTCTTTTATACATTGTACCGGCTTAGGCTGCTAAAGAAGCATTCATTAGTGCCATGTTATGCTACTTTCTCGTACTCTGTTTCTACCAAGCAATACAACATTTTGGCTGTGACGCCAATATATTCCTATATGCTCTTATCTCATTTTCTAACAGACTTTTGAACATTTAAAATACCTGCTCAAACTTTGCTTCAGGGGAACCACAATTAATATATTTTAACAACGAAAAAATATCATCAGCTGTCCTCTACAATCACATTGCCTTCTGCAGCAAAAAAATCAAAGAGCACACTTCAATCAGCTATCAGTAACCTGTGGGCAGGACCACACTTACCGAAGTTAATTGTGACAGATCACACAGTATGGGCAGCTTACAGGTTAACGTAAATGTCAAGTGAAATCATCAAATCTTAAGGTCCACAAATTGTACATTCCACAGACTCCAACAAGCCAGTTCCCTCACTGTAAAGTTTTCTGACTGTACCATACATTGGAGGTGCTTGTAATAAAAGTATGGATGTGTCCTGTGTTCTGAACTAAGCTTATTTACTACACAACAGAGAATGTGTCTTGGGCACTGATTAGGGTGTCTGACTCACTTTTGCACTAGAAGCTGTTACAAAACCTAGTGCTGATTTTCCATCAGCTTGGTAAACACTGTCATGTTTCAGAATTTATCATAGAGCCCATCATGCCTTTTGTTTTCTGCAAATTGTCATGAAAAAATATAAAAAGGTATCCCTTTAATTTTACAAACCTAAAAGTCAGGAAAATGAAGCTTTGGAGCCAAGCAAAACGACATAATGCCGTATTATCAAACAGAGTAGCAAATGTTCCAGCCAGAGAATGGACATACATGTAGTTCAAGTAAACACTGATGGAAAACTTTGTTAAGTTAGTGTTGTAGACCCACAACACTGGCTGCATTTTGTACAAACGTTTACAACACAATTAACAGTGAAGCCTATATAACCTCAGTGCAAATAAGTCAAATCCAAATACGCCAAGTAAGCCTTTGGCTTTTAGTAAACTGCTCCATGTTATGAGTCCACTTCTGACATACAGACTGCTGAGCACATGCACTAAGGCTGAGAGGAGGGATGCACTGAATGTTGAAAAGTGGCTGACTGCGATGCTGCAGATTGGACCGTAGGTTGCACAGGTGGCGGAGGTGGTGGCGGAGGTGGCTGCACTGGGGTCTGCGTGTTTGGAGAAGGAGGAGGAGTGGGGCGTTTAAATTTGTCAGGGCTGTTACTTCTTCGTGGTGAAGGCCTCTGCAGAACAAATATTGAAATCATGTTTAACACACTCCTGAACAACATTAGGTGCAAGTCCTCTAATCAATTTATTGAGCTCAGTAAAGGAAAAAACAAGACAAAACAACAAAAAAATAACAAAAATCTGAACAATTCTGTGGGGAGACTCCATTTCAAAACATTGCAAGAATCACAATATAACTGTTACATAAAATAAATGCTACTCTGAAATGGAATAACAAAAGAGAGAGGAAGTATTTCTGACATCAAATGGAACACCTATTCCTTCCTGCCTGCTTGCAGGAAATGAACATAAGGCATATATGTCCTGAAGATACGTTTAGCTATGATGACTAACAACCTAAAAAGAAACGAGAGATGAAGTAGAGACATCACCCCCCCGTTGTGCATTCCCAACCAGTAAGTGCTGATGAACCTTTTTATGCTGCTGGCATATGATGTCCAACTATGTGGTACCTGAGCATGGGTGGAAGTGTTTCAAATGCCAGGAAGCCTGTCCAGAATCTCTAGCTTTCTGAAAGACTTTTAGCCTGCACACTGGAGCAAGACCAAAACATAACACAAGTTGTTCTTTGGAGAACAAAAAAGATTACAACCCTTTAAGCTCAAGGAGTAAAGCAGTAAGAGAGCTCTCAACAGAAACCAGAGATTTTCAACAACCTGCACAAAGATTTAAAACCCACTATATCTTCACGAATCAGTGGAAGGGGGAAGGGAATCTTCTTTAACGTTAGCAATGTAAAAACATAAACACTGCACAACAGTAATTTCTGTGCTTTTGAAATCAAAACACTCACTACTTACCTACAGTTAGCATTAATCAAGAGCCTCATGGTATGACAAACCACCCACCCACAATTAGTGATCAACCACAGATGATCAGCTCTGTCGAAAAGCATGATTACAGTGCTATACAGAATGTACTACAAGTAAAGACAATTTATTCTGTAACGGAGATAAAAAAAAAAAAAGTCAAGAATCAAACTGCAGTTTAGTCAAATAATGTATATCACATCTATTTTTCTGTGCAACTATGCACATTAATTCTCTATGTGAAAAGCCAAGGGATTCTTGACAACTGACTGATGTCTCTGAAACATTTAAAATCATTTACTGCGTTTGTATATATCTAATAATACAAAGAGATCCAGTTTTGGTATTGAGAAAAAGCCAAAAGCTACTTATCAAAACCTTTCTCAAAACAGTATTTTGTCCTGAAGATCATCTTTTTCATAGAGACTCAATGTGGTACCAATTAATTTATAGTTTCAGAAAGAGTACTATTTCACAAATTCCTTGAAAGACCTATTTATAAAATTAGGTGCCACATTTTCCAGAAGCACAAAGATCTTCTTGTGACTAACTCACATGACACACAGACTGGGATTCTACCTTACTGCTGAACACCAGCTTCCGTCTTGTTCTAACCACTATTGTGGAGTTCCCACCAAGCTTTGCTAAAAGAAATCAACAATCATTCCTGCATATTCACCTAAGCAATTTTAGAAGCAGTCAAATTTTTAGCTTTCTACTAAAAATTCTATTGAAACATGTTTTCATATCTGAGAATGACAAGTATATGTAAAAACCTTGCAGAATATTACATACTACCATACCTGTTGAGAAAAATAAAGTGGTCTTGATACAACAGCTATGAGATATTTTGCTAAATAGTTAATATTTAGGCTCTGTTTGCTCATTGAGCTCCACAAATATTTAGAATTAACATGATTAAGTAGAAATGCATCAAACATCACAGGTAAAAACAAATCATTCCACTTGAAAGGAGAAATTGCCCTAACAAATGTTTATATTAACTTTCTTCTTTGCCAATGAGAACAGAAAATAAGAGTTAACTGCCTGTTACAGTGACATGATGGTAGCATTGTGTCATCCTGAAGAAAACCTGAGCTTGGAGCAACCTCAGATGACTCATCCGTCAGATGGTGGAGACTAGGAGAAAAATGAAAGCAATGCTTTTACTTCGTGGGATAGGCTTAGTAGTTTAGAACATCACTTCTCATACCCTGCCTGCTGAGCTGTAAGATGATACCTATTTACTGTCCTTAAATGATAATACATCCTAATATTTTGAAGAAAATAAGGTTCGCCAAAACCAATGAGTTTCTGAGGGGTGAAGAGGAAAATCAGGATTGAAGAAAGCAGCAACAGATATCTTGGAGTAAGGAGACACAAACATTTACAAAAATGTTCTGTAAAAAAAGCTTAAGGATAAGCAATTATAACTTTCACAAAAACTGACAAGTATTTACTATTTTATATACTTACTGTAATACCATGGGATGGTCCCATATGTTGTACATGGAGGCCTGGGGAATTGTAGTAGGACATTCCAGCTCTAGTCAGTGAAGTTGGTGGTGTGAAACCAACTGTGTGACTTGCATATGACAGACCTAGAAATTGTTGAAACAAAGTAACATCAACATTCTTGTTTATACTACAAACCAATTTGTGAAGGTTTTTTAATTTTTTTAATTTAAAATTAAATCGATAGGTTAAGAAATGGTAACTGCCACCAGATCAGACATCTAAAGATATTCACTGAACTGAAAACTGTGATGTAGAATTAATTTCTTCTTCTGTAGTATACGATATGTTACAAAACATATATTACACAATGTTAACCCAAATTTTTCAGTTAACATAAACAATGTAAGGCTCCCTTGGTAGCTTGGTTTTCAGTCTACAAGCATGTCCATCCAGCCTTGTCCTCACAGGAAATGGCTCCCTGAACACATAGTCGGAAGAAGTAGAGAGGTGGTGCCCCCATCTAGCACTGGGGCACTACAAATTTCCACAAATAAACTGGATGCAGATGGCTCCTCCAAGGCATACCAGATCCACACCCAGCCTTCCTCCTGTTTTGCCTTTATGTTTATAGGCAGGGACCCAAAGACCTTTGGGGCTGTTAAGTTAAACCAATCTGGGATTAGTTGCTAGCTGGACAATTTATTTTATCCACATTAAGGAAATCCTAGTATTCAAAAGCGCAAATATCTAATTCTTCCACCTAAATATTTCCTTTCTCTAAGAACTAATTTATTATAATGCAGGTAAACAGAAACATCAACTGCTAAGTGTCCAAAGTTCAAATCTGTTCTGAACTTTTTGAGTATTTCTCAAAATAGCACATTTTCAAAACCTCTAGTTTATTACTGCGTTCTGATAAAAATATCAGTGAGGTAGGAAATCGGACTTTTCTCAGCTGTTCTGTATTAGACACTAGCAACTGTTTTGGAGAATTATGACTAAGAAAAACATTAAAATGTGACTTAAACTTCTATAGCAGCATACTGAATTTAACAGTTTTCACACTTCAAAACTTAATCAATGTAAAACAATGCCATTGCAGCTACTCTAAGCACCAACAGCCACCTTTGTCCTTAAGTACATATATCTGTGTTTCTGCCTGCAACTGATGAGGATGATCTTGGAGGATGGCGGGAAAACCAAGCCTCAGATCACTAATAAAGTCATCTAAAAAAAACATACTCCCCTTGCTTAATCTATTCAAAGTTTGATTCTGCTACATCTACAATGTATGCCAGATGCAAATTACAAGCAACTCCAATATAATCACTGTTCCTTTAGAATAAACAATGCAAATTAACAAAATTAATGCAATTTTTCTGACTACACAATCTAGTTGTATGTACAGCACACGTTTTAGTAATGAAGTGGTTTTGTAAGCACAGGACAGAAACAAAATAATGTTCGAGTAGGTGACAATCTGTTTCAAGTAAGAGATGAGCCCGAGAAAGTAAAAGGCAAAAAATACACTTTAAGTCACCTTTGCAACACTACAATTTTAGACTGCTTTGGGATAAACCAGCTCCAAAAGTTTTACAAATGCAAGTCTAAATAGCAGTCAAAGAAGCAATAACAGAGTACTGCACGTACATTACCTCTGCAACCCAAAATCTCTATCTAGCCTAACTGAAGAAGCAAAATTGCCAGTGGCCTAGAGCAGCAATACTTCCACAATCTTTGAAGTTCCGTAACTGTGCTAGAAATCTCATCAGTATCTCAGCTTGAAAGAGTCCTCAAAAGCAGCATCTCAAGACACACTAGCACAAAGGACTCGGGGGTTTTCAGGAGCCAGAATCTGGCCCATTAAACCTGAACAGCTATCCCTATGAAATGACAGGATTTCTAATTGGTTTCAAATTATGTTTCTACAAATTCAGGCACATCATTCTCCAAAAGAAACATGTCAAGTCATACGATTACTAGATGCAAAGTACAACTCTTAAGGGTGGTGAAGCACTGGAATGAGTTGCCCAAGGAAGTTATGAATGCTCCATCGCTGGCAGTGTTCAAGGACGGGTTGGACATAGCCTTGGGTGGCATGGTTTAGTGGGAGGCGTCCCTGCCCATGGCAGGGGGGTAGGAACTAGATGATTTTAAGGTCCTTTCCAACCCTAACTATTCTACGACTCTATGATTAGTATGTGCTGACACTTTTGACAGTGTCTTACTGTACTACTTCACGTTATCAAGTAGTCTCAAACCCCATGTTTTCATCCTTTACTGCATTCACGTATCCCAGACAGCTGTATGAAATTCCCCTCTGATCTCATTAGGTCTCTAAAAAGATACTGCTTCAATTTGTTTGAAGTCTGAAACTTCCGAACTGTGGGTATTAATTTATCAGACATGAAGAATAATGTAGCTGCCTGTGCAGAAGTGCTAGCCTGGAACCTTTACTGTACCAACATTACCAAAATTGTGAACTCTGTTAGAAGCTATCATTTCAGCTGTGTTATTTTTAACTGCTTCAGACTGCATTTCAGCTTTGTGTTTGACTTTTTCTTCCCTTATCTGTGGGATGTAATTCCCACTAGAATAAAGCACTGTTCTATCAACTAGCCCCAGTGTAGGAACAAATCACCAGAGCAACCCTGCACTGACGCATCAGCATCTAAACTGGGTCCATTTCTAGGTAATCTAGTGTGCAAGCCTATAAATGACCAGATAATGTTTCCTACATATAGTTTTAACTGTAACCACTGTGGGAACTGTAGATACAATATGCAGTTGAATACTGCATTATTATGAAGGCTGCACATGTATAACAATGAACGCTCACAGCAGTTACTCCACAACACTGGTTAGCATAACCACATTTCTGCACATGCACTTACAGGACAAAGAAAATGTATCATTTTCTTGGCAACATACCTTGCAGAACATCTAAATAATGTTCATCTCTAACATGTAACAAGGTTTATGACCATAGCTAGTTTTTACACATGCTTACTCTTTTTGCAACACCAGGATGAAAACTATTTGACTCCTTCTGAAAAACTAAAGTCAATCTTGAAAATTACAGTTTAAATACATTTTATATGTTCTAGCAGACCTGTGCAATAAAACATCTAAATCCACATTGCACAATGGGTCAATACAGAGCACATCTCAGTTGCCCTTACTGTAGGATTCTGTTCAACAGGTTCTAAAGGTGAACTTGGGAAAGCAGGGCATGTGGGATTCACTTCTTTACATGCAAGTGAGTTTGTGATAGCCATAAAACATCTGTGGCCAACAACTTTAAATGAATGTCCAAGTGCAATTTTAACAGATTTTAAATTTCAGTCAGTAAATGTTAGTAACAAAGATACATTTCCTTTGAGTTAAAAAATATATATATTAAGTAAGTAATTAAAAATTCAGAAAAGGTTAGTTTGCCTTTGCTATACAAAGTACTACAGACAGGAACCCTTAACTTTATAGTTACCATTTTACGATAGAAAATAAAATGCAAAAGCCACTTCTCTACTAAAGAGAAATAGGAATAATTGACTTTTTCTCCAAACACGTTTAAGATTAGACTTCTATAAGAAGTTTTGATTCAGAGCACAATAGTGTCCTCATTACTAGTTCATCACCAAACTCTAGAAATCCGTTTGAACTATACAACCTATTGGACAACTTTGGGGGACGGGGTAGAGGAGGAAGAAGAAAGAAAGAAGAGGATAGGAGAGAAAAAGGGAGAAAAATATAACTTCAAGTGATAGCTACTTAACTGATCTTTAATATCTGTTCACAGTGCAAAACAGAACCATCTGAAAACATGCTGCACTAGAAGACATCTAAGGCAAAACTATTCTTACAACATTTATGATAATTTCTTTTTTCCCCCAGACTAGCTTTGAAAGGCTACTGACCTAAATATATTAATAGGGCTCACTACTATCTGATGCAAACAGTAATTTTAGAAATTGAGTTAAATATTTACCAGGTGATATAGGTCTGCTAGAACTTGGTGAGGGTGTATAAGGGATAGGACTGGACACAGTGCGAGGTCTTAATCCTTGTGCAGACATCTCATTAAAATATCTAACAAAAAAAGGTAAAGAATGATTAGATCAAACCTTTTAAAATGTGCCATGTTTTAAATGTTTCACTTTTTTTTCAATTCCCATAAAAATCACATTATATTAATGAAGGACCAGTCACCTTTATGAAGTCACGACAGGAGCTCACATCATGGTTGAAGGCTCAGCTACTAGCTTAAATTACAATAGAAAAAGCTGGACATATCTTAAGTCATTTTCAGTTAAATCTGTACAAATTCTGTATGATTACGATAGTACATATTAAAGGCCAGAGGTATAAATCATCATTCGATCTGACTTTAATTGTATTTTTGCACTTCACATGTAATTTCTACATTGAGCTATTCAGTAACTTGTCTGGCTGGAGTGTATTTTCCAAGAAAAGCATTCAGCACTAATCTGAAATCGTGAAAAGGAATGTAAAAAAAAAAATCATTAAAGTATTGATAATTTGTTCCAACACCTTCTCAGCCCCACATTTAAAAAATTTGCCTGTTCCGTACTTTAATACCTCTAGTGTATACATTTAGCCATTTGCTCATCATGCTCATCACTGCAAGAGACAGTTTGAATCCTGGACTTTCTCCCACTAGAGGTACTTCTAGGTTGCATTGTAAGACATCTACCACACTTCAGAGTCATAAATTGAACAGATCAGAACCTCAGGCAAGGCATTCTTCTCCACCTATAATAATTCTAGTGGTATTTATTTAACTTTACTCACTGAATACAGTGAAGCTTCATAGCCATCAAGGGCTTTGTAAAAGAAGGTAAAAATTATAGCAATTGCTCCCACTTGCCACTTACAGTTTTTATCTCAAAAGTAATTTTATGTATTTTTTCTCAAAGCACTAGGCTAGCAGCTTTGAGGTTGACTTGCTTATGCACCTAGACTTTTCAGTCATTGCCTAGATTAGGGGCTCCCCTCCTCACCATCTCCTGCACATATGGTTGCAAATCAGTCCCTCTGGGTTTATATTATTACATTTAACTGTGTTTTCTTTACTTACTCAGCAGAGCAGCAGGCAAAATTAGCTGTCCAACAGCTCTCTGACTCTTAACTTGTCTCCCCTTCTATCACTACGTTCTCAGAAATTCTTAGTAGCTACATTTATTTCCCGATCACAGAAAAAAACTCACAACATGAAGCAGCATTAAAAATATTCCTATTCAGTGGAACTCACAGTGATGACTACTTCAGGGTCTGTGAGCCATTTCATAAACTATTTGAAACAGATTTTGCTACTGCATCTTACTTTTCAAACCACGATATTCAGATTTACTTAACCATGCCACCTAACACAGGCAGTACATTGCAGTGATACCAAAGCTGGTTGAAATTTGGGTGAATCAGGTAATGTAAGTGGCTGCAATAGAGAACAACATGAAATTATCAAACTGACAAATTAAAAGTTTAATAAAATTTTTATGAAGAGCAACCGGTGGCAAGGTTAGCAAAATTGAACTGACTAGACCACCTCTGAAACACAGAGTAACTTGTAATGCAGCAGTATGCGTATTAAAGCAAGGCAGTCATCTTTGTCATTTTATCACACTCAGATCGTATTTTATTCTACATAAAGACAATTTTCTGTAAGTCATCTTAGTACCTGGATCAGGTGATATGGAACAGCAGCACACCATTTATATGCTTCCTGTTTTCAGGTATTTCCCTACTACTCCAGAGAACAGGATGGAGGATTGAGAAGACAGTTATTGCTAGTCAGGAGGAGGAAGTTTAGGGAGAGCTGCGTATTTTTCATTCAGTAAAACATCTAATCTACCCCCATCTACAAAAAATAAGTAACATTAGCTAACAGAATGAAACTGAAAAAAATGATATCTAATCCATCACCACCGTCATTTTTAGGATGACAATATAAGCTGCCAAAAATTTACATTTAAAAAAACTTACTGCACATAATTCCACAGTTATTTTGTCTAGAGAGTTCTCCTATGAATAACCACTCTAATACCTGCTTTATTCTTCCCTTTGCTTTGTATGGCTTACACTGTGAATGCCTGTTTTGGAGTGACTGTCATGCTCTGTAGCGCCAAGAAAGCCAACACAACATTGAAACTTCTTAGAAGTACAGAACAGTTAATCAAATTTTACTGCATTCTATTGATTACCACTACCTATAACGAATTCACAAAAAAGTATGATACTCTGCAATTTTGGATTAATACTGATAATTCACATAGATGCAGATCTTAACTGTATTTACGTTACAATGTAAATACTGTAAATGCAGTACTTACATCACACAAACACAAGACTCCTGTGTTTCTACCAATTTATATAGCATCCACTACATCTTAATACCAGATGCTACTGCAGTATGTGTTAGTTGCCTAGTATTCCATTAAAAAAAAAAACAGTACCTTGAACTTCCAGCGTGTTCCTTGAAACAAAATATCTGGTACTTTGTTTCTGGGAGATTATGGCTTATACCAAATATATTAATGACTCAAGAAGAAACAGCTCAGTATCAGAAGAATACACAGCACAGGGTAACTTTTAACCTTTCTTTTTAAGGGACCAGTATAAATCCAAAATAGTGTAAAACAGTACAACAAAAAAATGAGCATTCGATAAGAAGTAAGAATGTTCTAGTCAGTGTACTTAAAAACCTCTTTCAAGTTACAGCACTCATATGATTATGAAGTGAGAAAACACTAAAAGGCATCACCAAGAAAAACTCAAGACTACCTGTAAGGTCAGTGCAAGCAAAGCAGCTTGCAGCAGAGGGAAAAAAAAATTAAAAAATAAAAAAAATAAATAAAAAAATAATCAAGGATACTATGGATTGCAAATCAAACACTTCTGCAAAGCACTAGTTAGCCCTAAGTAAGGATGTTGCGCCCAGCTCATGGTATTCCTTACAGTTAGGAGCAAAACAAAGGTACCATAATCAACTTACCCTGAATGTCAACTACACAGCTATATTTATCTCAATACGTATTCTCAAAACCCTGAGCAATTCTCAGATACAAATATTTTCTTATTTGTTAAAAATAATGCCATTTCTATACAAGTGTGATACAATTGTACTAAAAATATTCCTGAGGCATGCTGAAATCTGGTATGTAGATGAAACCCACAACAGGTTATTTCTATAAACACTTTTAGTGTAAGGGTGGTGAGGCACTGGAATGGGCTGCCCAGGGAAGTTGTGAATGCTCCACTGCTGGCAG
>JASSUY010037320.1:0-50711 GCA_032466535.1 Forpus xanthops
TCCTCTTCCCTTGTTTTTCTCTGGTTATTGTTGTTATTGGTGGTGGCAGTGGTGATTTGTGTTATACCTTAGTTACTAAACTGTTCTTATCTCAACCTCTGGGAGTTGCATTCTTTTGATTCTCCTCCCCATCCACTTGGACTGAGGAAAAAAGAGAGGGGAGTGAGTGAGAGAGCGGCTGCATGGGTTTGAAAACCTCAGACCACGACATTAACATTCCAGTATGATCTGTCAATAAATAACTAATGTAAAAGAATACAGTGGAAGAGTGAAACCATTCCAACTGCTGTAGGTAATGCAGAAAATAAAGATGCAGACTTGAAAGCAGAGGATTTCTTTAGTGAAGGAAAAATTAATTCTCCTCTGCTACTCATTTTCTCTCTCCACCTTTAGGAAGGTATCATGAGCAGAAAGATGTTATCTATTTTTTTTCCACAATGACATTAAATTTGATTTGTTAGTTACTGGAATACATGTGAGAAAAGGATCAGGTCATGAGCTGCTTTCAAGTTATGCTGTTTAATGCAAGATCAGGGGGCTAATTAGTTTAGTACTACCTTCCATTATTCAGGCAAGTCTAAGGCTCTGAACTCGGTGTATAGATATTGCTAAGGGATAATACAAACTAATCACAGCTGTAGCTTTCTGTCTCATAAACACAGCAGAACATGCTAATTATGCAGACTTAAAAGCCCGTAATCACAGCAACAAGACTACCTGGAATGTACGCTTTTAGACTCACAGGACCTTGCATAACCCTACATACTCAACATGACAACTAGCAAGCACTTTCAGACAGCAATTTGCGGGTGATCTACCTCCATGTCTACACAGTCTTTCATAGCTCACAGGAAGATAGCTGGAGCTGGCATGTATTATTTTAAAAACAGGCTATGGTAACATCTGTATATAACTATCTTCTCATACATAATCTTCAGAAGTTTTAATGGGAGCTATGACTGTGTTTCATCTGTATTTAAATGAAGGCATCCTCTTGTTCTGGAAAAAAAAAATAAAAGAAAGTGGAAAAGGGTTTATGTACATAACATGGTAAATACACCTTCTGTATGCATAAGAGCTACTTTGCAAAGTTCCTCAGCCAGTACTTTCCTAGCTGCCTGCTAATGGCAATATCTGCAAAAGCATTCTTCTGTGCTAGTTCCAATGACTTCTTCTCAGTCAGTGAGTCTGCATTAAACCATGGTATTAGTGATGATATTTTTCTATGTTTTTAATATTTATTATGGTGGAACCCATGTCTCATCACAATCAGTGAACTGGCAGGCTAAATGAGAGCTTAATGACTTGTCCTTGTAATGCAATGAAAAGCACATCAAAAGCATATATCTAAAGTGTTTGATAAATTAGAAGTTCACAGTCACATAATGTGGTGCACAGCAACACATAATGCATATGTTCATTACCATTAGCATACGAACAAGTAGAGGTCTGATTTCATGTTTGCCAAGTGACCTCAAATGCTATATGAAGGCCATTGGGATGCTGAGAAGTAGCCGCTGCATATGGCAGCCAAAAGTGTTTTGGGGCCTGCATTCTGCTCCCCAGTATTTGAGGGTCCTGACAAAAGACTTCTGGTTACATCTCTGCAAAAACATTTTCAATTGTAATTTTTTTTTTTTTTTTAATTCAAGTTACCCACCCCAAATGGTGTATCTTTGACTTACATTAAAAAAAAAAAAGGGTAAAAAACTATCCTGGACAGATTGTAGTGCAGATGCAGTGCTGTAACTCAGGTTGTTTAAACATTTGTTTTTTCCATTAGCGGAATGAAAGAAACTATCTTGGAATTGCTTCACTTTGAACAAAATATATTACTTCATGCACAGAGGGATTTAATTCTTGAAATTTTATGGTTTTGCTAAGGTTTCCTTTAGTTTTAAATTTTAGAATGCCCTTTACGCCATTGCATTTATAAAAAAGATTTCCTCTGCTTCCAGACCTTTTCATTATACTCAGGAATAATCCAGGAAGTTATCATTTGGTTCATGCAATGCTACACTATTTGATGAATAAATCTTAGATCATAAATTTCATCTACCTATGGTCAGATTATTTTACAGTATACAGGGGAGTGTGATACACAGACACCAATAATTCATAGGCAAATATGTCATTTGTGTCTGGATATGAGATTTCAGGCTTTTTACTTCACTGGGTTATATGACATTTACTTTGTACAGCAATGTGGTTGGGTATACTATGGAACATGGGGTGTTCACTTTCAGGAAACAGCATCTACGAGAATTTTTGATCTTTAAATTGTAGGGTTTTTTCTTTTTTCATTCTTATCACCTCCTTTTTTTGTTATCTTTGGAACTCTAGTGCATCTGTAACAGACTAAGATTTCTTTTGCTAAATCTCAAATAGCACAACTAAGCTGTACTAAAGGAACCTTATCATCCAAATGATGCTACCTTGCAATTTGAAACAATCCATGAAAGAAAAAGTATATAACTGTTAGCTCCAGGCAGTTCTTGGTTTTTCCCAATCCCAGTCACTCTTTTTTGACATGCTATTCTTACTTAAAAATAACCCAATGCCTATACATCATATCTGAATTGTAGGTAAAAACTGGAAAATTATAAAGCAAAAGAACTGAAAAATGCTTATTTCCTGCCATTACCGTAGCCAGGTATTGAATGGCTTCTTTTCTGACAGTCCCTCTACTTTTTGTCTCATGAAATACAAAATGCTAATTTCCTTTTCTCCATAAATTGTCTTGATGCTGCATGAGTTACATTTCTTATTCTACTTAATAAATGACCCTTTTTATTGCATTTCTAAATCAAACTTTTTTTGATGATGCAGATGTTTGTTAACAATAGGCATAGATGCTAAATAAATCCCCTAGGAGGAATGGAACCAGGTAGCTTTTTTTTTATTTTGTTCAGAATATTTACAAGCTGTCTTGCTTTTATTTCAAAATATCACTTTTGCTTCCAATTTTATTTTCAGCATACAAGAATCAATTAATATTCAAAGTTAATTGCCAGATGTGAAGGGAGAAAGTTTGTAAAGAATACCTGCTTTGGATTTTTAGTAACAAAAAGACATAAACAATAAATCATTCATCTTTCATTATCATATAATGTAAGTGTTTCTAACACAGATGTTTGTATTTATAATTGAAAGTTCAATTTGGCTTCAGCTTTCCCAGGAGAATATGCACAATGTTCAGATATTTGAAAGACAGAATTTATGTTTGAAAGTGATTATAAAAAAGAAACATAAACAATTAAAATACACAAAATTTTGTTAAATTGTTTATGATTCTTTTAGACCTCTAATTGATTGCTGGCTGTCGTTTAGTGGTCCAACTTACTTAGTAAGCAGAAGATTCCTTTTTCATCTTGAATAAGGAATCTAAAATGTAAATGTAATTTTACTACAGTGTATTCAGTTGCTTATTTTGTGCTTTTATTTTATTTAACATCTTAATCTTGTCAGAGATTTCTGATGTATTCTGTTTCTTTTTGTATGCTGAGCCCAGTAACAGAATGTTTGAATCATAGAATCATAGAAGAGTCGGGGCTGGAAAGGACCTTAAGATCATCAAGTTTCAATCTCCCTGCCACAGGCAGGGATGCCTACCATTAAACCATGTCCAACCTGGCCTCAAACACTGCCAGGGATGGAGCATTCACAACTACCCTGGGCAACCCATTCCAGTGCCTCAGCACCCTTACAGTAAAGAACTTCCTCCTTATAGCCAATCTAAACTTCCCCTGTTCAAGTTTTAACCTGTTACCCCTTGTCCTCTCACTACAGTCCCTCCCACCGCAGCATCCTTATAGGCCCTCTTCAGATACTGGAAGGCTGCTATGAGGTCTCCATGCAGCCTTCTCTTCTCCAGGCTCAACAGCCCTAACTTTCTCAGCCTGCTCCAGTCCCGTGGTCATCCTCATGGCCTTCTGGACTTGTTCCAACAGTTCCATGACCTTTTTTATGTTGAGGACACCAGAATTGCATACAATACTCCAAGTGAGGTCTCACGAGAGCAGAGTAGAGGGGCAGGATCACCTCTCTCATTTGGCTGGTCACGCTCCTTTTGATGCAGCTCAGTTTCTCACCAACCAACACCCCCAAGTCCTTCACTGCAGGGCTGCTCTGAAGTTCATCCCTGCCCAACCTGTAGCTGTGTCTGGGATTGCCCCAAACCAGGTATAGAACCTTACACTTGTCGTGGTTAAACTTCATCTGGTTGGCATCAGCCCATCTCACAAGTGTGTCAAGGTCCCTCTGGATGGCATTCCTTCCCTCCAACATATCAACCGAACCTCACAGCTTGGTGTCATTGGCAAACTTGCTGAGGGTGCACTCAATCCCACTGTCCATGTCACTGACAAAGACGTTGAACAAGACAGGTGCCAACACTGATCTCTGAGGGATGCCACTCGTTACTGGTCTCCACCTGGACATTGCACCATTGAGCACTACTCTTTGTGTGAGGCCAGCCATCCGGACAGTTCTTTATCATCTGTCAAATTGATGTCTGTCCAATTTAGAGAGAAGGAAGTCATGTGGGAGAGTGCCAAATGCGCGGCACAAGTCCAAGTAGATGACATCAACTGCTCTACCCTTATCCATCAGATCTGTAGCCCCATCATAGAAGGCCACCAATTGGTCAGGCAGGATTTCTCCTTAGTGAAGCCATGCTGCCTGTCACCAAGCACCTTGTTTTTTTTCATGCGCCTTAACATGCTTTCCAGGAGAATCTGCTGCAAGATTTTGCCAGGCAGAGTGATGAGACTGACTGGTCTGTAATTCTGTTTCCCCCTTCTTAAAAATGGAAGTTATATTTCCCTTTTTCCCGTCATCAGGAGCTTCACCTGACTGCCAAGATTTTCCAAATATTATGGACAGTGACTTAGCAACTTCATCTGTCAGCTCCTTCAGGACCCACAGATGGATTTCATCCGACCTCATGGACCTGTGCACGTTCAAGTTCTTAAAATGGTCTCTAACCTGATTCTCTTCTCCAGTGGGACTGAGTTCTTCATTCTCACAATCCTTGTGTCTGCCTTCCAAAACTCAGGTGGTACGGTCAGAGCATTTGCCAGTGAAGATCAAGGCAAAGTCATTAAGAACCTCAGCCTTCTCCAAATCCAGGGTAGCCAGTTCACCTGATAGCTTCCAGAGAGAGTCCACATTGTCCCTAGTCTACCTTTTATTTGCAACACAACTAGAGAATCCCTTCCTGATATCTTTAACATTCCTAGCTAAGTTTAATTCTAAGTGGGCTTTAGCTTTCCTAACCTGGTTCCCAGCTTCCCAAACATCTCTATTCTTCTCAAGACTCTTGTCCTTGCTTCCACCTTTCATAAGCCTCTTTTTTCCCCTCAAAGTTTCCTCAACAGCTCCTTATCCATCCAAGGAGGTCTCCCGGCTCTCCTGCAGCAATTCCTTCTGCTGAGCTTGCCGCAGGTGAACCTTGAATATCAGCCAACAGTCTTGGGTCCTCCTGCCCTCTAGGGTTTTATCCCATAGAACCTTACTAGTCAGGTTCCTGAAAGGCCAAACCTGCTCTCTGGAAATCCAGGGCAGTGAGCTTGCTGCAAGCTCTTATTGTTCTTGAGGATCTCAAACCAGAGATTAAACCCTTCTGACCTGAGAGTTACCCAGTTTAACTTTGATTAGTATTCTTCCTATCAAGATCTATGGTTTTAAATTGTACCATAACATAGAAAAAGAATGGCCAACAGAACAAGGGAAGTGATCCTACCCTTCTAGTCTGCTCTTCTGAGACCCACCTGGAATACTGTGCTCAGCTCTGTGATGCCTAGCAGAAGACAGACATGGACCCGTTAGAGTAGGTCAAGAGGAGCAGAACAAAAATCATCTGAGGGCTGGAGCACCCCTGCTATGAATAAAGGCTGAGACATTTAGTGTTGTTCAGCATGAAAAGAGAAAGCTCCAAGGGGATATTATAGCAGCCTTTCAGTACTTAAAGAAGGCCTACAGGAAATCTGAAGAGGAACTTTTTACAAGCGCATGCACTGACAGGACAAGGGGTAATGGCTTTAAACTGAAAGAGGGTAGATTTAGATTAAATGGAAAGTATGTATTCTTTTATGATGGAGGTGATGAGGCACTGGAACAGATTGCCCAGAGAAGCTGCAGATGCTTTGTCCCTGGCAGTGTTCAAGGCCAGGTTGAATGGGGCTTTGAGCAATCAAGTCTAGTGAAAGATGTCCCTGCCCATGGGATGTTGGACTAGATCATCTTTAAGGATCTCTTCCGATCCAAATCATTCTATGATTCTATGAAACAGTTCATTATTTTCTTATTTTTCAGTGCACAAAATGCCACAGAAACTCTCTTAATCTTGAAATAATGAGTGAATTATAAGAAACTGAAAAAATCTTCCACCTCTGGAATCTCCTGCTGACTTGAATCCTCAAAATGATGCATGTGTTATAATATTTTTTGTGGCTCACAGCCTTGTGGTTCCTTCAATTAAACAGTTAGACAATGCCAATGGAGAAATAGATACCCGAGTTACAAATTTACAAAGGCTGCAGCTTAGGAGGGCAACCTCATATAAAATTCTACTATGTTACCAATTACAGACAGACAACTGCTGGACCAGGAATATAGTTTGTCTATCTTTACCTCTGTTTGGCCTCCACATATACCATTAGGGTACCTATATAATTCCTGATTCTTTTTCAATCTGTCCATAATTGTTAACAATAACATTATAGAGAGGAAAAGGACAGGTGTTCTTTTTTGTTTTGTTGTTCTTGGTTTTTACAATTCAAAATAATTTTTCAATTTAAGAAATTATGAACTTCAGTTCTGTTCAGGTAATGTTCTGATTTTTTTTTTTTTTTTCCATTTCTAAAGCAGTGGTTAATAAAGTGTGTACACAGTCCTGAAACATAAGTATCTTCACCACTTACAATTCAAGATCTACTTAATATTTTTTTACAGAAAAAGCTATCTTCTTAAGTTTTTCTTTTGAAGGAAGTATCTCATAAAACATGTTCAATATTTCCCTGTACTGAGATTCTGGATGAATTTCAGAGTGACACTGCCACAGTGTCTTTTGGACATGTGGGCCATGGACTGAGGAGCTGAGAAATGGTCTCACATGTAATTAACACTGGATGTAGACAAGGGTTTTGAAGATTAATATCAAATTCATAAAGTAGTTATACAATAAAGTAAATCATCATGAACCAAAGCATTGCTGAGAAATGTTCCCGCAAGCCATCTACTTTAACTAGCAGTTACTATGTGCAAAACAATACTTATTTATACTATTTAGATAATGATACACTAAAGATATGTACTTCATTTTCAAATGAAAGAAACTGCAATAATTTTGGAGAAGGGGTCTGATAAGTTATTAAGCAGTGAATCACTTTAAGCAAAATGGGTAAATTCTTTAGGATTACCAAAGAGAGGAAAGGAAACCTTTGTTACCTTTATTATTTTTATTCTAAAACTTTTTATTCATCTGACAGTCAGAAGAGGTAAGATATATGAAGATAATGCTCTTTTATTACCAATAAACAGTTAATGTTTACTTAAGAAGACTTTCATCTCAAAGATCCTTTCAATTCTTTCAATGGTGCTTTCTTTCAAAGATTTTTCAGTTTAAGTTTTGAATGATGAGTTTTGGAAGGTTTTTAGATGCTACATTGCTTGCAATAAAATGCAGGCAAGAGGTTCTATTTTAGTTATTTCCCAAATATTATAATATATAAAATGAGGAAAAAAAAAAAAAAAAAGGAAATCCATAAATATATAGCTTGAGAAAATAAAGACCCTTAGACTTAGAGATCTTGCAGGCCAAAAAAGCTAGACTATTTTTTCAGGTACTTCCGGTGGTTTATGAATTGTCCTCCTAGACCTTGCATTTCTGTTAATTTTTCTGTATTAGAAGCAATAAGGGTTCAGCAATTTAGCTCATCAAGACTGGATGGACTTACATTAACCTGAGAAAATTCAATGAAGACAGAAGGACATTCAAGGACATTCTGAAGATTTGAAAGGTATTTCTGTGAACAAGACTTAAAAAAAGTAGCAAACCAACAATGGTGTTTTTTCAGCATATAGAAAATAACTATGATGTCACATGTTTTGTCGTGTGAGGGCTACTGGACATTTAAAAGAAAAAAAAGTCTGCAGTTCCCTCCCTTCTTACGACAAATTTAAGGCATTGAATTTTTTCATTTATGACATTGGAAAACTTTCTTATTTATCTGTAACAAACCTTTGACTGAATAGGCTGATCTGCCAGGGCAAGAAATTTTAAGTGATATAAATATTTTCATAAATTTTATTTAACAGTCTTCAGTCTTCCTATGATTGTGCTAATAAGCCAGAGAGCTAACATGTCTTTGAGCTGCCTGTGAGATCTGCATTACAGGTTTCTGAGGGGAAAAATATGTCATTTTTATTTAAAGATACTACTTTGAATGAGGTTGGAGTTGGATTGGAGAAGAAATCCCACTTTCTGTTTGCCAAGGGCATTATTTTAGCAATCTAGATGGCTGCTGCCAGTTATACAGCTGTATGGGAGCAAAATGACAGCCTAATCACACATTTGACTGCATGTTGAACTTTTTTGCTGCCAGGACATTCATCTTTGAACCAGGAGCTAGGTGGCAAATGTACTACTGATGCTAAACCCCTAAATAAATTTATATCTAATTTGTAGGAAGGATACATTTCCAATTATGCCTTTAATCTACCACGTGCAGGTCTACTTTTTGGTGCTTGTTTTCACTAATTAAGCTAGAATTCTTTAAAATCTCTTCCAATATAGCAATTAACGTACAGTTCCAACATGGGAGTGGTACTAGATATGCTACTTGAGTGTGAGCACTGTAATGCATATATAATGTAATGCATATATTATAGTACATCCCCTAAAGTGTATATCTGTGTGTGTACATATGGCATATTGGTCATCAAACTTTTTTTTAGGAAAGGGGAAGATTTTTTTTTTATGCCAAATAGAAAGTTTGTCTGCCTTTGTTATAACCCCAAAAGACAAATTTAATGCAATATTGATCATAATGCCATATTAATTAGTGTCGGTATCCACAGTTTCAGAAGCTTTTTGAGCCCTAACCCAACCCTCTGCTAAATTCCATAACCATTCTCTGAACCTTTTTTCATTTTAGACCTTCACAGAGTCCAATAACATTTTTTATGAGTTAGATATGCCTTAGATAAAATAGTACCTTTATTTCTTTATGAAAAAAGAACCTGATAATTTGTTTCCTTCTACATCATGTATTTTATAATTAGCAAATGAGTATTTGCTCTAAACTTTTTGCACACATGATTTTATCAATATTCACCATATATTCCCCAGCTCCCTGTTTCCAAGCACAAACACCTCATCATACCTTCCTTACCTTTAGAAGGCCATCAGTTCTGCCTTGCATCCTCCTGAGACACAGTAGCCCAAGCTCAAAATATAATGAAGTACAAGTGGCATGATTATGTTTTCTTTTTGCTCTCTATTGCTTCCCACACCATTACTGAGCATTTAGCTGCTCATATTTTTAAAGGTTAAGGGAAGAAGAAAGAAGAAAGGGGAGACATTTGTCGTGCTTCACATACTTGTTTTGGTTATCTTTTATCCTTACATTTTGAACTTGATGTTTTTTTTGAGTCCTGATCATCATCGGTCCAAGTGTATCACTGCATTAAATCTGAAACCCTGGAAGCACAACTGGCAGCTAAAAGCAGAAATGGCATGAGCTAATTTAGCACCACAGACAGGAAGCAGGTTGGCAGCACAGTTAAGACAGATCAAAGGAAGCTATCAATATTAATTTCAAGATGTGGCTGAAAGCTCATGTAAGAATAAAAGACAAAGATCATAGAGGGAGATTAAAATTATTTATCATGTTACTGGCTTAAAAAGGTGCCTGTACAAGTGTCTGTCCTCTGCCCAGTCTTGTTGCATTGTTCAAAGTGTTCAACTCCTCACACGCTGAAGGACTTGAAGTAAACCCAAGCTTCTTAAAATATTCCTAAGATATTTCTTGACTGAAGAAAGGAGAATATGCCGCTTTATTCAGGCTGTCAGACATTCAAGCCTCACTTTCCTTCTGTTAAAACTTGCTTAGAAGGCTCTTTTAAACAAAACATTTGGTGTCGCATATTGCTTCATGCCAGAAACTCCATTAGCAACAGCCTTATTGTTGAAATAATAATTGTTCCATCACAGTACTTCTCTTGTTGAGATACAGCAGTTTTGTACTATCTGTCATTTAAAAATGTGTATAGCAAAAAAAAAGAAAAAAAAAAAAAGAAAATAAATACAACCCTATTGTATTATCTTCTGCTTTCATTGCTCATACTGATATGATTCTCTGGAAATTAGTTTTATATAAGCTTCAAAATATCAGCTAATACTTCTGATCAGTGGCCACCATTTTCAAAATATCTTGAAGACTTCCATGCTTCATGACTCCTGAAAATACCAAATGTCTTGGTTAGAGGATCTGACAAAACACTAAACAAATTAAAACCAGAGATCTAGCAAACAATGATAGGTAGTTGAACCCTAGCAACTTCATTAGTTAAAACTTTGCCAGTGAAAGTTAGGTCACTCTGACTTAGCTGTTCCTAAGACTCAAAGAGAATTAATTCTGTCCTTGTAAGTAGCCCACCAAGAGGAGTTAACAAAAAAAAATCCCCAGAACACTTTAGACTGAAAGGGGTTAACACCTGAAGATATTTAGGACTTCGGAGATGCCAGGTAGGTAGACTGCATGTTGAAGACCAGCTCCTGGGAGGGGTGTGCGTGTATGTGTGTGTGCATGTGTGTGTGTGCGCTTGCACGCATGCATGTGTGCATGTGTGTGTATGTGTTGGAGTGGACTTCAGTCCTTACCATCTGAAGAGATAAAACAGGACTAGAGCATCTGTGCTGCTTCTGTTTCTGTAGATGCCTATGAAGGCATCATTCTCTGCCTGTGCTAATTCATTGCTGCGCTATTGCAGTGCTTGATGTCAGTGCATGTGAGTGTGTGTGTTGAGACTGAGCACACCCTTGCTGCTGGATGGACCTGAGGGCATGGAACTGCAGCAGATACAGCATTTGGCCAGGAAAAGGTGAGCCCACCTTTGCCCAAGACCCATAAAATTCGTCAACCCCTAAGACTTTTCTACTGTACTGCATTATTTATTATAGGTATTATACACACAATATAAAGCTTCTGTAAAAAAATTAATTAAAACATAAATTGCTGTTTTGCAAGGCTAAATGCTTGTATAGAGTTATTTAATATGTTAATTAAAGAAGAAGAAGAAATACTAAAAGTCATAAAATTATTTCAAGTCTCAGTGCTGTTTCGGTAATGTTTTGGTCAAATTGCAAAAATGGAGGTAACTGGTTACACTCATATGGTTACCTGTGGAGATTGGAAGTGTATGTGCAGGAGATGAGATAACAAATGAGAGCTAGCCAGGAAAATGCAAAACAGTAGGAGAGATAGCAAAAAGAGAGATATGAGAAAGGCAGGAGAGTCTAGAAAATTATCTAGCAACAGTGGAAAACACTGCAGCATACATATTCAAGCAGCTGCAGCAGTCTATAAGACATCAGCCAAAAAGCTGGAACTTTGGGTTGCAAATGAGAATCACAAGACCGCAGAAGCACCACAAAGAAAAGAGGATTTCTCACTCTACTGAGCAAAATATGTAATGCAGAAGACTGGGCAGCTCAATATACAAAATATTCCCAAGAAATTAAATTAAATTCAGAGGGGTGCAAGTCAGAAACAGAAAGACATCTAATTATGATATCCTAATATGGTCTTTCAGTTACCAGTTATTCAGAACAGAAAATTTTTCATAACATCTTTTTCCCCCCATACTTTGCTAAACCCAGGACAATGTTTTCGTCACACACAAGGAAAGAAAGGGATTACTGTAAAGTTTAATCATCTGACTGCAAAATGTATTCTCTTGTTTATAGGTCACTCTAGACATAAAGAGGCAGTTTTCATGTCTCGTCATATCTTTATATTACTCTGATGCAAATATATCGGCTGTATTTCCTGCTATTATGATTGTTATGTGTTTCTACACATGTAAGAATCTTAAAGTATACATAAGGGATAAAAATTAGATTTTTTTTCCATTCTAAAATGTCATAAGAAATTCCTACAGACTGTATGTTTTACGTAACTCTTTTAATTTAAACTCATAAAAATTAAGTTTTATTCCACAAGATCATTAAATTTTTAATAGCAAAATAAAAAAAAATCATCAAAGTATTTATAAAATTTATATCATTCTATAATGCATATTTATTACTATATTTTATATTAATTTGGATAGTGCCTAAAGGCCATATCCAAATCATAATTCCACTCTTAAAAACGTCATACAGGGAACTAGCATGGCATCCCTATTTTATTCAAAATCCTGAACTCTCATCTGCAAGAGTTCCTTATGAAGATCTTTAAGGGGTTGTTATTAAGAAGTCCAGAAAAACTGTTATGCCCCAATTAAATTCTATAAACATATTCAATATTATTAAAAATAATTTGAGCAAGATTTTGCAAAGAATGAAACGGATGAAATTTAATTTTCACACTTTTAAAACTACTATGTCAATAGAATAGACATTTTTTGAAAAGGAAGGGGAGCTTTGAGACATCAAGAACACATTCTCTATCATCACATAAAATTTGTTTATATTCTTTGAATACTTTTTTTAATTCTCTACAGTAACTTCTAATGAGTGGTTTGCTAACATTGACCCTTTGTATACTTTAGGCTATTAAAGATGTGTGGATGGGACTGATAGAAAAAGTTATACTTCTGTGGTTTGCTAAGCATACATACAGTAAGCAGTAATTTCAAAATCTATTGATTTTTTTTTGCCTATTCCTCAAAATTCAAAATGTTGTATTAAAAAAAAAACCCACATTTATTTGAAATAAAAGAACTTGTAATCATATGTGGAAGGCGAGAATGTCTGCTTCCCATCGGTGATCCTATCAGGTGTAAAGGGGGCAACAAAGTAAAGGGGGAAGTGATAAACAGGAAGACATGCAGACATTAAGCTGATAGATAAGGGATAGCAGAGACCAGCCACCACCTGATCAGCCACTGAGAAAACCCAGGCACAGCTTTGGAGAACAGCCTGGGCTTTGTCACTTGTAAGAAGGAGGAAACAAGAAGATGAAGTTTGGGAATATTTGAGGAGAGTGTTGGTGCAAAACTTAGGGAGCATGTAAGGGATGGAGAGGAACAAAAGGAGACCAGATGGATAAGGTTATGGATAAGAGGGCCCAGCTGTGTTTGGACCACAGCCTGTAAGGAGGCTTGTCTGACCTGTCTCTGCATCTCATGCCCCTAGCCTTGCCATCTTCTTAAATCCTGTGGTAGCTCTTCCTGTTCCTCCCCATATGCTAAGCTTTGCAGGTGTGAGTGCTTGTCGTGGTTTAAGCCTCTCAGGCATGCAGCTTGCTTACTCCCCCCTCTTTCTTCCTCCCACTCCTGGAGGAATGGGGAGGAGAATCGAAAGAATGCAACTCTACAAGCTGAGATAAGAACAGTTTAGTAATTAAGGTGTAATACAAACCACTACTGCTACCACTAATAATAATAATAATGGTAAGGGAAATACAAGGAAAGAGAATACCACTGCTTACTCCCCAATACCAAGCCCGACCCAGCAGTGAAACCTCACCCTTCTGGGTCTCTGCCCTCCGTTTTTTTACATCCTGGGCATGACGTGCTGTGGTATGGAATACCTCTTTTGTTAGTTTGGGTCAGGTGTCCTGCCTCTGCTTCCTCCTGGCTTCCCCTTCTCCCTGGCAGAGCATGAGACTCAGAAAGTCCTTGGTCAAACCAAACATTCTATCCTGTAACTATAAACATTGGTGTTAACGCTGTTCCCAGGCTGAAAGTTGAAAACACAGAGCTACGTCAGCTACTAAGAAGGAAAAAAATGACTGCTACTGCTGAACCCAGGACAGTGCTGTAGGGACATGATACTGGCTGCTAGGAGGAGGCATGTGTGGATTTGGAACCAGTGACAAGGGGTGTAAGCGCCTTGGTAGAGTGGTGTAAGCAGGCAGGGGCTAGTGAGGTGAGTGAGGGTCGATGTGCCAACAGCTGGAGCAGGGCAACAGACACAGATGCTGACTGCTGGCAGGGTATGAGTGTCTAAATCTCCTCAAAACCAGGGGTGGGGGGAGTGTATATTTATCAACTGCAGCAGACTCCATGCTGGAACTATCAACAAGCATGGAGTTCAGGGTCTGGGCAGAGGCACCAGGCAGGCAGAGGATCAGAAATTTATATCATCCCTTAGCAGAAAATGTGGCCATATTTGTCCCTTTATTATTATTGTATCTCTTGTTGTTACCTTTGAAAATGATCATTTAGAGGAGTGGGAGCAAGGAACTTAGTTAATATAGAAAATTAGTTAAGCCCTTTTGTCTAGCACTTTAGGGGAAATCATTTAACCTTTTGTGGTTTTGAAGTCATCTGTTATAAGATTTATAAGATTCCAAATATTTTTAAAACTATTTAATTTAGAAAGTTCAAATGCATCACTAATTCTAGTTTTTCATTTTCTCAGGTAATTTTAGGTATTTCAAAGTCAGCAAACAAGTTCATTTATTCCAAAAGTCCTGTTGCCCAGAATATTTTTCTAATATTATTTTATTCTTAAATACTAGCCTTTTAAAGAAGAATGACTTTAATTTTCTAGGAAAAAAATATCAAAGCAGGAGTCTAGGGACCTTTCAAGCTTATTCTAGAACAACCAGAAGGAATTTTCACATTAGCTAAATGTTCTGGCAGCAATTACATCCTAATCTTGCACTGTTTAAGTAAATCCCTTGAATTCTCTTACTGAGCCTTTCCTCACGAGTCTGTTCAATACCCATAGGCACTGAAGGGCAGATGGTTTTCATTAATTTTATATTGTTTCATAAGGAATTATGAAGTTCTAATAATTTGCCATGCTGTAGTGTCAAGGAATCTTAGGCTTGAATGATACACTATTCCTGCTAAATGCTACTCAAATGTGAGAAGCAAAGACAGTCTTTTTGTGTGAGACTAAGGTACTGGTATAAAGTGGAGGTATAATGGATTGATACCCTCTAATCAAGAAAAGCAAGGAAACATTAAGCTCATTGACATAATTTTATTAGTCTGGTAGTCAGCTAGTTGTCAAGTTTAAAGGGCATCATAGCAACATGGAATTATTGCATTTCAGTAAATTATAGGAAGAACAATCCACTGAGTGTTTCTTAATGAGAATTATAGCTTAGTAGACTCTTCAGGGCCTCCTCTTCTCAAGTAACACAAAAACTGCAAGTAATCTAACAAATTGTTTCTTACTGAAGTCTTACCCTTTCAGAAACACATCCAAAATTATATTGGTTCACATTCTGGCACAGATTCCAAGAGCAGAACTCTACAGATGTAATTCCTTCTAACATTTCCTATTCTGACATTTGTTTCTACAAAGACCCATAACAGGAAACCAGAACACACACCTGTCCCTACATGACCTATTTTACTTACTAGATCAAACAGACAGGGGTGCTTTTTATCCACCTTTTATTTCTCCTCAACTTATTCTTTCTGCAAAAGTCTACAGATGTCTTTACATGTAAATATATAAATAACTGTAATCATATTAGTATAAAGATCTTGTGCTTAATTTTTTTCCCCCAAGGTACTATAATCTTTCAGGGGGAAATATAGAAGGCTTAAAATGCAAGGTTTTGATACAGATATGCATGAAATCTGAGATACAGGCAAGATTGGTATGTGCACTGATTTAATTTTTTTACAAAAGTAGGTTTCTCTCCTGTAGCTGGATCCAAAATTCAGTGATTTATCTGTGCTTTCTGCATTTATCTCAGAAGTTAAGCAAGATGTATATGTAGATATTTTGAATCTAGTGCAGGAGAAATAAACTTGTTTTGAGTGTCTTCTATCTGTGTCAAAATTATTAAAAGCACCTGAAGTACTGGTCTTGTACCGAAGAACAGGGGAACTGGGTTATTTAATTCATACAGTTATGTTACAAATACTGTTTTATGTTTTGTTATTTGGTGCCTCTTTTTTTTTTTTTTTTTAATCTGTATCTCTTTCTTTAGATTTCTGAACATTGCATGGTCAATTTAGACTCCTTTTGAAGTCAGAATGAGGAGCTAAAGACTTATTAAGGGAATTAATCTATATGACTATATGCACATATTTTAGGATGAGAAGAACAGCTTCCTGGAAGTGTTTATTTCTTCCTATTAACTATTAAGAGAATCTTTAATGATTAAAAAGTATATGTCATATTTAGCCTCCTAGGTTAGGGGTAATGAATTGCATAATTATTTTTATGTATATTATCAAAGGAATTTATAGG
Organism: Forpus xanthops; assembly: GCA_032466535.1. Classification (NCBI taxonomy): domain Eukaryota; kingdom Metazoa; phylum Chordata; class Aves; order Psittaciformes; family Psittacidae; genus Forpus; species Forpus xanthops. Next base: position 16,391 of record JASSUY010037320.1, read on the forward strand.
AGCTTTAGCCTTTAGTATATTATCTCAGATTATTAATTATAATTCCTGATTTCTCTAGCATCCATATTTTTTGTAGCCACGAGCTCTATAATTTTTCTTACAGTTCTTTTATTCAAAACCCTTACCTCCAAGTTAGTAAAGTATGTATTTATTACTGTTTGAAAAGATACTTAGTATAACAAATACATCAAATCTTATATTTAGTAGACATTCCTTCAGTAGACTTCATTAAATAGCATTTGTTCATCCAGTATCTCAAGGAATGGATTGCTACTCTCAAGTCTCAAAACTAACTTCTGTAAAACTACTTCACTTCTTATGAATGTAAAGGTATGTAAAGCACACAATATATTTCTATTTCATTCTGTTAATATAATTAAAATGTTGATAAAATCTCACTCAAAACAATCTATCGGAGGAAGAAACACTGATATAATTTTCATGGAGCACTCTGTAGGCTGCTAATCTTCCATTCGAGCAATAAAGTGAAGAATATGCATGAGGAGGCTGAAATATTGGTGGATTTATCCACCCACAAAAATCTCAAACACCTCCTGATGTGCATTTTAATAAGCTTTTGTATATGCCCTTTTATTTTGCTTCTTTTACTATATCACATTTTTTGAGGTACAGCCAAATATGCTTCTTAGTAGCAATGTTACTGATAAAAGAAATACATAGAGAAAAAAAAACTGACCATGAGGCATTCCAATTTGATACTTCTTCTATAACAATACTGTGAAGAATTTACGAGACTGCTCGTATTTTTCCTGTTTGGTTGACTTGTTGATTTTGGGGTAGGGTTTTTGGTATTCTTTCAGTTCTTTTTTGTCTCCTGGGTTCAAGGTGACTTGTAACTAACTATTCTATGATTCTGGATTTTAATCTGTTGCTATCTTTAAAGCTGACCACACGGCCACATTAAAAAAAAAAAAAAAAAAAAGAGAAAAAAAAAAAAAAAGAAAAAAAAGACGTTAAAAAAGAAACAGGATTTGATTTTAATAAGCTTACTAGGCAAAACAAGAAAGAAAACTGACAAAGACAGAGAGAGTGACTTTGGAACTCTTACAGCAGTTTCCAGTCTTAAAGTGAAGAAAACTGTCAGTCTCATGAGAAATAAAAAAATCACTAAAGGAAAAAAAAAAAAAAAAGTCTTGAATAAAGTAATGCAAACTTTTTTCCATGCAGTTGTATACTTCTTGGGTTTAATCTATACCTAGTTAGCCTAATGCTTGGGCTGCAGACCACAGGATAGTCTGTCTCTAGAAGTAGCATCAAATAAGGACTCCAGGTGTAGTAGCTGGATACTGTTTAGAATCAATACTGGGGCTGTTTTGCTTTTTGGATCAACATATAGGATCAAAAGATATAAGCCAAGCAAAGTAACCCAGTATGCAATGAGCAAAAAGATGTAGCAAATAGAGAATTATTCAGAGTCTGCAAAAAAAGGAAAAGTCAGATGCCAATTTTTTTTTTTTTTTTAGTTCTCATGAAACCACCCGCATCTTTCTTTTTTTTTATATTTTTTATTCTTGGCCACCTGTCATCCACAAGCATCTTCCAAGGAAAATCTATCTCCTTAACTCTGTTTATAGAATCCACAACATTTTTGTTTTCCAGGTGAAAATTTCAGTAGAATTTTTTGGCTGCCTGGACTCAGAGGTGAGAACATCAACAATGTTGGGATTGGCTTTCAACATTTCTAAGAAGCATACCAGAAGAAAAGATCTTTCTTCATAATCTTTCCTTTACTGATAGATTTAGCCTTTTAAAGCTGCAGAAAAAAATTAAAAAAAGCCTAGCACAAGTTGGAATACTTTTTTGACAGAAATATTGCTTTTAAAGAATACATCTTTAACCTAATTTCAGAAAGGAAGTCAGATTTCTGGCTGCTGATTCTGGTGCTTGAGCAGTTTAACTCTGGCAATAATAAAATGATTCAGACTGTAAAAAGATGGTCATTTCACCCTGTACCATGCATTCCAGTAGAACTCCGCGATTCAATGTCTACTCATTTTTCATTGTAAAACTTGGGTACATAGAAGAAAACAAATACTGTCTTTGTAAGCACACATAATCTTTTCTATGCAAATGTTATGCAACACTCCTACTATTCTTAGCTTCTTTCTTCAGGGAAGCATGGTAGGGTCCAAGATAGTGTGGACTGCTTTAACGGATTTGAAGAGATTCACTTTTCTGATTCTCTAGGTATAACTGATATGGCACTTCCGAAAACAAAATAATAGAAAGTTTTTTTACTTTTCTACATTGCTATTGTTTTCATACCATATTCCAGTATTCTACATTTTCTTCTTGACCTTGAGAGCTAAAAAACAAAGCAAAGGCTTTTTCCACTAAAGATTTTCATCAGGAACTTCCCAAAGGAATGTACATGATTTTTTTTTTTTGTTTCATAGGCATATCACAGAAATTTGCAAGGGAGAGCTGCACAAGTCTTGTCTTTTCTGTAAGTTTACAGGGCAGAACAAATATATTTTTAAAGTTGTCAGCAAGTTGCATGCTGGGTCCAACATCTCCATATTTGTGGTTCCTTCATCTCTGCAATAGGTCTTGCCACACCCAAAACTAAATTATTTTTAAAGGCATGACAAAGCATTAATTAATCAACTAGTTTCTTTTCTGTTCTTTTCTTTAAGTATTTTTACAGAAATTTGCTAGGACCTGCATTCTGATCTATAACTTATTTAGTACCTCTTTCTATATTATAGAGATAGGTGGAAAATATTTAGCCCCCTTGGAAATGGAAAATCCCCTTTTCACATGAAAAATAAGGGTTTGAAGAAACCCTTTACGTTCTATTTACCTTTCAGTGACTGAAGGCTGAAATTTCTTGGCCAAGAATGCCTGAAATACAAATCACAGAATCAGGTTGGTTGGAAGGGACCAGCCACCAAGCACCTTCTTTGCCATGACTGCCAGCCTTCAAACATGACAGATGATAACATTCCAGTGCCATTATCTAGACTATGCAACACCTTGAATGTTCTACTTCTTAAATGAACAAAAGTAAAGGATGCTAAGTGACATGAAGAGCTGAAGAAAAGCAAGGGGGTTTTGTTATATTTTGGGGCGGTTTAGGGGGGATTTGTATATGTTTTTTTTTTTCTCTTATACTAAAATTGTAATGGATTTTGTGCTGGGTTTGTTGGTTTTTTTTTTTCAAAAATACTTTTTCACCATTTGAAGTTTTTTTTTCAAAAACTACTTACTAGTACTACTTAATTCTAGCCTGGGAAATGAGCCTCAAATATGTTAAACTGTTTAAACTACTTTTGAATCTGTTTATACTTATGGCACTTTTTTTCTCTAGTCCTTGGTCATTACTCATATATTTATGATTCAACTGGACTTTGATATAATTTCCTTTCCCTTTATGTGGTTTACCACACACGATTTATACTTCACTTGCTCAGATGACAGAAAGAAAGCCTTCAAATCACCTGTATTGCATTATTCTTCTTAGAAAAAGAATGTCATGACTGCCTACCAGATACCCCTGGGAAACAGACTTTTATGCCTCTCTTACTGTTAACAATATTGTTGATCTGCAAGGATTATTTATAAACTTACAATTGGCATTAAATCTATAAAGTGCTGTATATATCACTGGTCACCACCAATGTTCCCATGGAAACAGGTTGATAATTTGGAGAAAATAGCCACCTATCTCAAAAAATTATAATCTGGGAAAAAGAAAAACCTTCCAGTTGAAATTTAGGAAGTTACTATTTTCTGAAATTAGTATCTTTTGTCTACTGCATGTTTCTACAGCAAGAGTTTACTTAAAATGTAAAAAGAACAAGAAAAACTTTGGGAGATAAGGGTTTGAAAATAGTAAAAATACATTTTTCATTTTTCCAGCTATCAGATCATATTGGGTGAGTTGGACGGAAGCTGGGTGATATACGCTGATCACAGGCAGGGAAATCATAATTCAGGTCAGGAAAGAACCTGAATTCAGGTGACATTTTTACTAAGTAAAACACTATTGCCCATGTTCAAGAATACATGCTGTGCTAAACTGAAATGGCCTAAGAATTTGCCATGTTTTCCCTAATCTGTGTTCTGGTAAATTCTATTTTCCAAATGTCGATAAACTGCAGCCTCCTGGTTTGTGTGTTAGTTTAAGGTGCTAATGTGTCTTGGTGTGACAAGATTCAGCTTCTATACTGAAAGATCATTAGTCTACTGATGTTTAGGAGAGAAGTACTGGTGTACATCTCTCTGGATTCATATCTGAATATGTCTTGTGTGACAAAACCTGAATATTCCACACAAGAAAGAGTAAAAAAGACAAAAAGAAAAGACTACTCTCCACACCACTCAAAAATAAAGATATTTAGAAACCTTGCTGTTATCTGATTCTCTGTACAATGTAATATCTAGAGTTATTAGCATGATATTTTGTCTTGTACTTCTATAAAATATTTTACAATACCATCAACTTTTTCATAGACTCCTAGAAATTTGATGGCTTTTTTCTATAATATATATATGAAAGTATAAATCAATTGAAATACAACCTCCAAGAACTGTATCCTGGCAGAGCTATTTTGTGAAGATGTTACTTTCCCTTGATAATTTTGAAACAGGACAGATTCAGACTTGAAGTACAGTGAAATTTTTCTCAAATGACAGCTATTAACCATGACTGGTATACATAGCCAATGTTGCATTACCAGATTCTGTAGTGCATCCTCTATCAATGGTAAATTTAATATCATGAATAAATTTTTTCTGACATATTCTCACTGAGCAAGATTTAATTCTGGAAGCCTTTTTGCCTCTGTCATATAGATCAGAGTAACACAGTAAACACAGGTAAATTACACATCAGCAAAGAAAGCGCACGAAGCTTTGCCTCAGAATATATTGCATATTCCATTGTTAGAATCAATGACAGGCTTGCGCCAAGATATATTTATAGCAAATGGATGCTTTTTTATTTTTTTTTTTTAGGAGTGTTTCTTTGCAATTATCACACTGATTTAGGTGAGTCAAAAGATATGTGAATGAAAAAAAAACCTCACCCTTTGGTAAAAAAAAATTCCCAACCTTATATAAAATGTGTGTTATTTCTAGCAGAAGGTGGAATAAGTAAGAGAAAAGCAGTGATAAAAATTGGGTCAGTGCGTGCATATCAAAATGCATATCTTCACATAATGACTACAGCAACACATCAGTATAATTTTAGGCATAGAGTAGTACGTTCCCCAAAGTAATTAAATATTATGGTGTAATTGACTATTCCATATCTTTAGAAGGGTATTAGTCTGACTTGTTAACAAAATATGCATAAATTATATTGCCAGAACATCCTAAAATGCATGTATTGATTTTTAAAATATAATTACAATTTATATGACAAAATATATGACCACTAATTGTTCTTGTAAGAAATTATCAGTACAGCAAAATGGTGTCTTGTTTGAAGTAGAAAAGAAATAATTGTGTCTGGAAAAGCTGTGTTGTTCAGGTGCTTGTTTTTCTGTTTTATCTATGGGATCTGCTCTTTTTCAGAACTTCTTAAAGAATTAGTTTTATAAATGACCTCTGACAAAGAGGATAATGTAAAAACCCTATTATTTCCCACAGTTCAGTAGCAGGTATTCTTCTGCCAAGCCCTAATTAAAGACTACAAAAAGAAATCTTAGACGTTTTTGTAAGACATTAGTGGTAGTAGCCAGCTCCCATGTGCACATTTGAAAAATTCCTCTTAATCCATTTTCCACTTAAGTCATTGATGCATCTATATTTTTGCTATGCCTGATACTAAGGACAAAATTTTATGTAAGACAGATGTGTGCCCTAATGGCCTTAATCACAGAGCCTCTCATCAGTGACTGATATAAGGACTCATAGCACTGTGGTTGTGTCTGATTCAGAACTACGGAAGGATTCAGTTCCAGCTGCTGCTTAGAAAAGTCACAGAACAGCTGTTTTTTTTGATTTTTTTTTTTTTTTTTAACATGTTGGGCTCAAAAGTTTTATGAATACTGCTCACGAGTTTTGTGCAAGTATAATTACCCACAAGAAGTGGCTAATGAGATGTTAGCACTAAAAGGGAAATTGGACTCTGCACATTATTAACATATATCATAAACTCTGGATTTGTTCCAAAGCTTGCTGTAGTCACTGGAAGATACTTATTTTATTGCAGTCAGCTTTGGACAAGGCTGCCTTCTGAACTGATAGTTCTGCTAAAAAAAGCAATGAAACCCAGAAACTTCAAATTTTTTTCTAAAATTAGCTAACTTTTTGGGAAGCACGGTCTGAGATATTTTGTCATAGACCAACCTAGTTTTTCCTCCATTCTGTTGCCTTGAGAATGTTCCTAACTCATTTTCTATACACTTGATAAGTGTCAGCTTTGAGCTCTAAGAATTGGGCTGTATTTCCTCTATTTGTATTTTCTTGCCTATACATGGTAAGTTGGTCCCCCTCTATGCAGTACACACAATACTAGATTACAAAATAACAAAGTCATCCCTACCTGAGTGTGGCCTGGTGTGCTGGGTTGACCATAGCCCAGCATGGGTCCTCTGCAGCATCACCAGTCCTACCAATAAACCTGCTCCAGCATGGGCTCCTCTTTCCATGGGGCCACAGGTCCTGCCATGAGCCTGCTACAATGTGGGCTCCCCACAGGGTCACAGCCTCCTTTGGGCATCCCCCTGCTCCACTATGGGTTACATGCAAATCAAATACATTGCAATCTTTATTTTTGTCCCAATGAAACACATTGGATGAGCAGTAAGTAGACACTTAAAATTGATTTTTTACATATGCTTCTTTTTGCAAGAAAAATACCCCAAATCCTACCAACTTGCATAGGTAAGAATGTTGGATATGTAAATCAACATAGTGTACAAACATTTGTTTCAAAGAAATAAACACAGTGTGATGTGGTATGATATGTACAGTGTAGTATAGTACAGTACAGTACAGGACAGCACAGCATAGGATAGCATAGGACAGCACAGCACAGCATAGTGTTATTTGTGCAAATCCTGACTGTCACAAGCCTCCTGAACTGCTAGAATCCTATGATAGGTTGTAGTAGATCAAGTGGAAAAGGGAATTTGAGATGATGAGGAAAATTAAAGACCAAATCAGACACAGCTGACCAGAATTCAATCTCAGCCTAGTCCACAACTAAGGCTGGTTCAGAGAGAAAGTTTAATTCAAACAATACCATTATTGATTTCTGAGCAGTACGACTTTGACCTAGAATTGAAGTGCTATTAACAGCTATCAACAATTCCAAATACTTCTGCGCTGATCTAAAATCAGTACCTTAGACTGGTAAAAACTACACACTTGGTTCTTGAAGATTCTTCAAATCTAATTTAATTTTTCTGGAAACAGTCACCAAATATCATTCTGTGAGAAGTCTTAAGTTTCCAAGGCAAAAGGCCATTAAAGTGATAAAAGCCACAAAAAAACATGTTGTTGAGAAATGTATTCCTTATGGGTAGGAGAAATCTGTGACATATTTGACTTTCTACCAACAGAAGCTGTCAAGGCATTTTTTAGAATAGCATGTAGTAAATTACTGTGGTTTGAAGATCACTTAGCTGCCTAGATCCTCTAAACTAGTGAATACCCAACCTTTTTTCAGAAAAACAAGTCACAGAAAGTAACTGTTAAGCTATCAGGTTTTCTTCCTTTCTTCACGTGCTGTACGACTGCTAAGGCAGTTTCTGTATGTATCAGAGAAAGTAGAAAATTGGTGACACTGGATTTCAAGAAGGGGAAAATGCAAGACCCAGGGAACTACAGACCAGGCAGTCTCACATCTCTGCCTGGAAGGATCATGGAGCAGATTGTCCTGGAAATCATGCTGAGGCGCATGAAAAACAATAAGGTGGTTAGTGAGAGCCAGCATGGCTTCACAAAGGGGAAATCCTGCCTAACCAGTTTGGTGGCCTTCTATGATGGGGCTATGGAACTGATGGACAGGGGCAGAGCAGTTGATGTTATCTGCATGGACTTGTGTAAAGTGATTGACACTGTCCCATGTGGCATGTCATAGAATCATAGAACAGTTTCGGTTGGAAAGGACCTTAAGATCATCTAGTTCCAACCAGCCTGCCATGAGCAGGGACACCTCACAATAAACCATGTCACTCAAGACTATGTCCAACCCAGTCTTGAACATCACCAGTGATGGAGCATTCACAACTTCCCTGGGCAACCCATTCCAGTGCCTCACCACCCTCACAGTAAAGAATTTCTTAATCAGATCCAAAATAAAATTCTCCTGTTTAAGTTTCAATCCATTACCCCTTGTCCTCTCACTATAGTCCCTCATGAAGAGACCCTCCCCAGCATCCCTTATAGGCCCCTTCAGATATTGAAAGGTTGCTATGAGGTCTCCATACAGTCTTCTCTTCTCCAGGCTCAAGAGCCCCAACTTTCTCATCCGATCTTCATACGGGAGGTGCTCCAGTCCCCTGATCATCCCTGTGGCCCTCCTCTGGACTTGTTCCAACAGTTCCGTGTTCTTTTTATATTGAGGATACCAGAACTGCACACAATACTCCAAGTAAGGTCTCACAAGAACAGAGTAGAGGGGCAGGATCTCCTCCTTTGACCTGCTGGTCACGCTCTTTTGACACAGGCCAGGATACGGTTGTCTTCCTGGGCTGCTCTTGTCTGTAAACTGGAGAGACGTCAATTTGATGAATGTACTACTTGGTGGATAAAGACCTGGCTGGATGGCTGCATGCAGAGAGTTGTAATCTATGGCTCAATGTCCAATTGGAGACCAGTAATGAGTGGTGTTCCTCAGGGATCGGTGTTGGGGCAGATCTGGTTCAGCATCTTTCTTGTAACATGGACAGTGGAAATGAGCATGTCCTCAGCAAGTTTGCCAGTGATGCCAAGCTGTATGGTTTGGTTTATACAGTGGAGGGAAGGAATGCAATCCAGAAAGACCTGGACACATTCAGATTGGATATAAGGAAGAAGTTCTTCACTGTGTGAGAGTGGAGAGACACTGGAATGGGTTGCCCAAAGAAGTGGTAAATGATCCATTCCTGACAGTGTTCAAGGCCAGACTGGACAAAACCTTGGGTGACATGGTCTAAGGTGAGGTGTTCCTGCCCATGGTACGGAGATTGGAGATAGATTATCATAAAGTCCTTTCTAACCTTAGCCATTCTATGATTCTATGATACTTATTCCATTTATATGATCAACAAGAACAGGACATTAATATTACTGAAGCAGTCAACTGTAGTCATTATCATGAACAAATTACTTCATAGAAGTGGTAAGGGTACTGTTTAATTAATGAAATGAATGTATATTTTTCCTGGTTTTTTTTATATGGTTTTTTTTTTTTATTTTTTTTTTTTTTTTATTGTAATGACGTTAAGGGTGAGTTGCTTTCTTTCTAATGTAATTTCTTCTTATAGTAAAGACTCTTCAGTTTCTGCTGTAACATAGTTTCTTAACAAGCAACCAGCAGGCATGAGGTTGTTCGGTAGCCAGCTACTAATCTTCACTGGAGTCTGAAATCAATGAATGCAAGACAAGCAATGAGAAAGTTTTAATCCAAAGAAGGGACAGCAGTGATTGATTCTAGTGGTACAAGAAACCTTGGAATCTGTTAATGACTTATCTGCAGTACTTTTTGAGGAAAACTGTTAATCAAAGACAGTTTCTGAAGTTCTCTTCTTTTGGACAATATGGCATATCAAAATTACCTTCTTTCACAAGTGTTTGCTGTAAAAGCTATTCATGCTTTTGTTGTTGAATACCTGGGTATCTAATTCTTAAGGATTCACTTGTTAAGCTATTCCAAGTCTTTGTACTTTACGTATGAGTACAAAGTTACTTTAAAGTGTTCATTGATTAGTGGCCCTAATTTCCCTCAACAGTTGCATTTTAAATTGAAAACCATCACCTAACATTTTAGTAAAAACAGGACAAGTCCCAGATGTCAAGATTCTTAGAAAATAGTCTAAAATATTTACATATTTATTCTGCCCAGAATACATCAACACCAAAACAAAAAATGCACACTAAATAAAAAAAAATAATAATTAAAAAAATAAAGGAAAAATACACCTCAATAACGTTTTGGAGAGTAGGGATAAATTCACATGTTCACTTGTTCAGCCATATCTTAATTGAAGTTTCTTTTTATAAGGCACTCAAATATGACAGTGATATTCATTTGAATAGAGCTCATGTAGACAGATCTGAACTTTTCCTGAAGTGGAAATGATTGATGAAGTCTGCTATTACATGAAGGATAGGTAAGTTGCTGTGAATGTTGTTTTATTGACAGTGCTTGAACCTTAACTGATCTCAGTGAAAAACAATGGATATATAATGTCACTTCATCACACAAGAAGCTTTCAAAACACTTCATAAATGATTAGTAACAATGTTTCATCATGCGAGCTTCAGATACTACTTTGCTATGATTTTTTCTTGTATTTAATTTATTTTATTAACTATTTATAATATTTAATTTATATTATTTCTTGTATTTTACATTAAATGCAATTAAGCATTGATAAACTATTCTTGTTTATTGCTTAGAAAACTAATACCTTTTGATAACAAATACCATGCACTATTAGTTTAATATATACTTGAGAGACTTAACTTCTGATGTGTGCTTTGCAGCAGTGACCACTACCAGGACTCAATTGCTTTTTACACAAAAGCCATTTGATACAATTTTAACAACCAAAAAACCCCCAAATTATTAAAGTGAAAATTACCTTAATTTCTTCTTAGATTAAACTATTACCTTACCCGTGGAACAAATGTTACTGCAATCAAAAAGAAGATCATTATTTTATTAAGAAGTCCATGATAGTTTTTGAAGAACTATTTCAGCTCTTAGCCAAAATTGGCAAAAAAAAAAAAAAAAAAAAAAAAAAAGATTCTTAGGAAGTTACAGGAGACTTTTTAGGTAAGAACTAGGCTGTACAAAATTAAGTAGCATATCTTGGAGCTTCTGACAAAGTCCTGACCTAAGCTTACTCCCTCCCCATGCTAAGCTTCATTTGAATTAAGTACTAAACTGCTTAAATTTCTCTTACAACCTTTAAAAGTTCAGTGTGATTTTTACTTATCTTTTTATTTTTTTGTGTCTCAATCTCTCGTTAGTCTATGCAGCAGACTCCAGTTGTCAGAAGTTTATCTTTGACCAAATCAGCTGTGCATGTATGAGAGCAGAAGGCTGGTAGAAAAGGTAATTTTCTCGATGCTTTTGATATAAATCATCTTCACTTATCAGCCAGACTCTTAACTGCATGTACAAATACTGGACGTACAATGTAATTTCCTGCTCTGTATCATAAAGACAGTATTTTGCATTTCTGAACTAGTACAGTGTTATTTCTAATATATTCACTGGATCTAAAAGTTCATCCATAGAATGAAAACTTTTTTTCAGTTTTTTACCTTAATTTCTTGTAATAATATGCTTAGCATTTTTCCAGAAAGCCTTTTTCATTACTTGGTTCCTAATTCCTTTCACTGATTGACATTGATCTCCAAATAGTACAGGTATCTGGTGAACTTCTTTATCAAACAAGAGATTTTGCTTTAATTTTAAATAAAGTTTTCAGAAAATTTTAATCTTCTACTGTCACTAAGATCTAATATGCATGCAAAAATCTTCAGTTTCAATTAATTTAACGTTTTTTAAAGATGCAGATATAGATCCCTATCTCTCTCCTCCCAGTCTAAGCTCTGGTGTTGGCTTGACTCATGCCAATGATTGCTCCTACAGACACTATCTGAGCATAGTCTGGAGGTTATTATGGGCCAAATACTGTTCTTACTGGCTAGGACAGACGACTCCACCTTTCCTTTTCCTGGTTGGGAAGCATGGTGAGAGGAAGAATGTAGTGAATTATAGGAAAGCAAGCAACTGGCTTATTTCTAGTAATGTAGATGCAACATTGGGGAATTTAGATAAAGCATTCTTAAACATATTTTTACCTTGAAATAAAACAATGTTCTAGATAGTGACTTTTTGCAATGTGTGAGAATGCAGCGTTCTTTGTTGACTCTCATTCAGCCTTTTTTATTAAAATTAGCTCAGTATAGAAGTAATCAGGCCTTGGGGTATTTTTTTTTTGTTTTCTTTCTTGTCAGATCTATAAATTCAATCTGAGATTGAAAAATTTGTCTATTCTGTCTTCTTTTTCCTGGACTTTATCATGTGCAATAAGGGTTTTTGAATCAGAATCAAGTATAATATTAACAAAAATAACATCTACATGAAATGGTATCCAACATTGTCCATATCTGAATTAGTACTCTAATGTTAGTTACTGTTAAAGCCTTTTTCAGGCAGGAAGGTAGTCATGATTTACAAAGAATATGTTAAATAACAAGCTCCACACTGACAGTCATATTTTTCTGGCTGTAACCACAGGTTTCAGCAGTCCATTCTAACACTTCTTCAAACAGAAAATTTACCTAGCAGATTGAATTTAATAAGGCAAGAGCATTCATCTTGTTCTGCAAATATCATTTGCAGTGCCACCAGCATTCATGTTAAAGTGATAACAAAATTCTTCTCTGACAGTATTTAATTGTATTTCATTGTATTTCATAGTACATAAAATACCCTGAAGGCAGGAAAGATTCTGTGAGGTTCTCAAACAGAGGTATAGGTGATCAACAAAAAAATTGAAATGTTCATGAGCATATGCAACAGACATAGGTTTTACCATTGTACTTTCCTGTCCCTGCCATAGTCCCTGGAAAGAGATAGTACTTGAAGACTAAGGCAAATGAGCAGCTATTCTAAGTGACACAGAAAGGATGATGAGAAAGCAATTGGGTGGCAAACTAAGTTTTGGTTTTTAGCTGCTTTGTTGTTTATTACATGATAGGGATAGTACCTTTCCCCCAAACATGAATGACCCTAAAGTGACACAGTTTAGTCACCCTCAATTTATTTACCCAAATTTAGAGGGAAGAGAATGGAAAAAGTGTAGGATCATATCATATTATTCAGGGCAGGGTGGTTATCGCAATTTGGCTGTTCAGCAGACAATTCCTGTACTCAAGTAACAACTAGAATTACAGTTTCTCCACTGAGCCCTTTATTCTGTGAAACCTATTTCTTGCCTAGCTTGAATACCCACTGAGGATTAGGAGAGTGCTGTTTAAAATTCATCGTATACTAAGAAGTTTTTCATGCTCTCAGCTTTCTAAACCTGCAGGTTTGAAAGAAAATAATCCAGTGTTATAAGAGTGTCTATGCCTCGTTTTATGTGTACAGAGTGTTGTTAGAGTGCTCACCTGAAACATGGGTACTTTTTTGAATTCTTTGTTTTAAAGTGTCTTGCTGCGCAAGTCCTAATACACAATATTGAAGAGATATTTTCTTTGGAATGCAAACCTCAAATTAGAAAAGAGCTTATAATGATGATCTTAACTGAACAGCTTTCAAGTCCTAATTTATGAACTTGTCATTTTTATCCCAAGGGCAAGAAACATTTGTATATCAAAACATTGCATTTAGGATGTATTAGCATGATTTTATAATGTGTAGTCAAAATGTATTTTACTGACTTATGAAGCTAGGTTTTAAGTAGAAATGATGCTTAGAATAATAATTTAGAAATAAAAATATTCTGTGTATTTGGGTACAGGAGTTTTTAGAAACCTATGGGAAATACATTATTTAAACCTTGGAAAATGTCCACTTGAAGTACACAAACAAAAAAACAAGAAGAAAAAAATGCAAGAAATTATTATGTTTATTTTTCCCTTTACTGGCCAATTTCTGAGAATATTTTTCTGTGTCTTTTAAAATATTTCACATGAGAACTAATTAGAACTGAAAATACTGTCCAAGTTACAGCTGTCTCAATCAGGGTGTTTAAAGGCAATCTTATAAAAGCTACAACTTAAAGACCTCCACATGGTTACCAGTTTGACTGTTCAGCAACTTAACAAACTAAAATAACTTAAAAATGATTAAAAATTAAAATACTGTTTCAAAAATTGTATGCCTTTCTATCCTAATTAAATAATCAAGTTAACAAAGTAGTAAAAAGCTGCTGTCTTAATAACAGCTTTCAGTTTATCTTATTTGAGGAATACAAGGATATTACTCTTCTGCTATGCTTTCGATACCAATGTCAAAAGACTGTTGAAACTACTTTTCTGAGAAAAATGATGCAACAACTTGAGTTACGCATTAGGAATTCATATTTTCTAAATGCATGTAACAAAACTCTCACATATACAGAAAAGCAGTATAAAGCTATGCCTTACTTAAATCTTTTCCTACTTTAATATATTTGCATATAATTGTGAAACCTCAGCAGTATCAAGATGAATTTATGAAATACATATTGTCTCATTTAAAAAAAGTCATTGTCGCAGTCAATGACTAAATATTCCCAGATCAAATCAGTAGTACTTACATTCTGCATACTATCTAAACACCAACATTAAAAGAGGGCTTTTTCCTAACTGTAGAACTATATCTATACGTGGAGTATCATCAAAAGGGATCTTTAAGCATTTCATCACTTGCTTGTTCTCAGTATTTCCTACCTATCTTGCACTGTGATTTTTGTCTCTTTACAAAGTTTTCTGATTTTCTTGTGAATGGAAGGTTAACTTCTAATTATTTCAAATAGAAAGTAACAGAGTAATAGAATCATATAATGATTTCCTGCATTGGAAAGGGCCATCAAAGATCAGATAGTCCAATTCCTATGCTTTGGACAAAGGTATATTTCACTTAATCAAGTTGCTTCATTGTCTGCCTAGCATGACTTTGGACACTTCCTCCACAAAAGTCATGAATATTGATTTCATTTGAGAAAATTATCCTAGTAAGAAGAAGAGTGAATTATTAGAATGACTTGCCCTAAGAAGTTGTGGAGAGTTTTTTATCATTTACGAAGAGGCTGTGTAAACTCTTATCATATATCACATAGGTATGTAAGTCATGTCTGGAAGCAGAAGACTAAAGTGGATGATATTCTGATGTCATCTCCAGTATTTCATATTTCTACATTTATGTATTACCTAATGATGAAGCCAACCATTATGATAATATATATTGAATTAGATGCATTCTGATACATAGTGAATTAGTGATGCATACCTACAGAATGCTTCCAGAATCTACTATATCCCACACTGATCTGATTTAGAAGTCTTCTGTCTGCATTTTTTTCTTCCTATCCCATTCCCCCAAGCTCTTCTGACTATCAATTGAACTTCCAGTAAAAGAAAACACCCCAGACTAAATTTCTGTGAAAGAAGTTTTGATTTAGATTGATCTTTATTTTGTTTCTATAAATCCTTCAGAAAATTCATAGCCATTTCTACATCTACAGGTTAATGAAATCAGCTTCTGCTCTTTGATATTTATAAGAACTTTTTTTGGTTTTTTTTTTTTTTTTTTTTTTTTGTGCTCTTTCATGGAGGAAAATGTACACAGAAGAGGAAAGAAAAAAATACCTTGTCTATAACAAATATCTATAAAACATTTTTCATCTTTAAAGATCTCTGGAATGTTTAAAAAACGTGCCTCTAATCTTTAATTTATTAACGTATTTCTTAAGCCTTGTGCTCTCTGTTTAATTAGGCTAAGCGTATATGTACTACTAAAGCTGTGTAAAGATTTCTGGAACAGGATCTACCTGTACAGCTTCATCTCTAAAGTTAAAACACTGAGAGTTGTTTAAGATTCCTTACTTACATGAAACTATAATTTCAGTGAAGATCGTGGATTTCCTACCATTGCTTCTCCCAGGATTTTCTTTATTTGGAGAACAAAATGTAGACCCCACTTGTGGAATATAAACAGGAATCACGGCCCTTTTTTTGTGGTTTACTTTAATTCCTATAAAACATTTCACATAATTTAATAGAGAAAGTACTAATATTGCAGATCATAATATGGTTATGACACTACGAAGTTTAAAAAAGCAAACATTCCCTCTTAAAAACTGTCAACAAAAAAATATAATCATATAGCTTGAAGGAAGTAAGATGTTTCCATGATGTAATACAAGAAATGTCAGATTTCTGCCCTGAATTATCCTTGGAAAAGTTGCTTTTTGTTAGAGCTGCGATATTAGTTAAAAAAAAACCAAACACAACAAAATAAACAAAACAAACCACACACACGCACAAAAACAATAAAAAAAATCCAACCAACCAAAGAAACAAAAAAAAAAAAACAAGAAAAAACCAAAAACAAACAAACAAACAAACAACTAATGAAAACCCAAACAAACCAAAATGAAAAAAGCCTCAAGATCTCTAAATCTAAAAGATCTGTTTTTCAATCTGTTTGGTAAATAGCAAAAATGCTTTTTAATTTGTGAAAATAAACATAAATGTAACAGTGTTTGTATCAACACTTACAATTTTATAGGCAAATGCCAGCATTTGCAGTTAGCAAAACACTGCGACCAAATGATAATTGTAAAATCATTTTACTTTTTAAACTGACTGTTTGGTCTGCTCTGATCCCTTCACACATTTCATATCACTGTCAAGCTAAGGAAACTAGTTTCTTTTTCCCTGCAGTTATTTTTAGCATATATTTAAAGTTTCCTTTTGCAATATGTTATCTAAAGACACACACAAAATCAATTTAGTTTCCGCTTTTCAACTGCAGTTGTTATTTTCTTTCAAAAAAATGCATCTGTATCTACCATTCATCGAATTTTTTTACATCCAAAACAGGTACTACTTGTCTGAGTTCTTACCTTTTAGCTGCAGAAGTCCTTGTTACTGTTCATACGAACTGAATTCTGAACATTGTAGGCTTCTTAGTGGGAGAGGGAGGGAAGAGAAAGTATCGAAATGACCTTGCATTCAGCTAACACAGCATAAATTTGAGAAGGTTTTATTCTAAACATTGCAAAAGTCATTTAGCACAATTTTAGGTATTTGCATGCATTCATGAATGCAGCAAAGCCATGGTGGAATGGGCTGTCATTTTCCCTATTCAGAGATATCATGTAAGTTGGTATGCTCAGAAACTAACAAGGTATAAGCCCATCTCAAAATACTGATTGACTGTAAGTGTACCTATAGCCAAAATGGATGTGGCCAGGCTTTACACAGACAAAATTGACTCTCTTGTCCACCTCTCTGACACAGAAGAGACTCTCAAACCTATTTTGAGGGTTAAAAGCCAGGGGCACAGAAAGTTCAAAGGGCTTATCTCAAGTTACTTCAGGGTTTTCTATTATACCTAGGAATTAAATCAAAATCTTATGTTGATGATTACTTTCATAACAGCAAACCTAGTTAGTTATTTTTGCTCCTAAGAAGGAAGGATATTTCTCCCTCATCTTTTTGTTATATTCTATGAGTGTCTTTTCAACTTCTCCGTAGAGGACTTTCTTTAATCTTTTTGTGCTATATTTTATTACATATTTTTTTAAATTTAGAAGAAAAACCTGTTGCCATGACCATAATGACCATTTTGTCTTTAGGAGTCATAGGCAGAACTGTCATTGTCTTTTCTCTTGCTAGTGAATATTTTAGCTCTTGATGAATTTTCTGTTTCTTGTGTTCCAGAAGAGAACTAGAATGTCCTTACCAAGCTGTGCTTAAAATAATGTGAACTCATTATTCACAGCTTAAATTTTCTACATATAGTAAATGCATCATTTCATAAACAATCTAACAGCACAATAAAAATGCCTAATTTTAAAGGCTACCTATCTGTAGGTATCTGATTACCCTCTGTAAAGTACATAGTAAAAACCACAAAGCTCCTGACAGCTATAAACCCTTGGTAATTGCTGCAAATGAATTTGTTCCATTTTAGGGGTTAGAAGTTTTATTAAATATGGCTTAGATAAGCCTCAGCAAATTATTTATTGGGCAATAATCCTTAAAATGAATTTACTTTTACTGGTGGTTGACCAGTTACAGCTGTTTAACAAATCATTCATAATATAGTAAGTACGGGAATAAATGCTACTTAAACATCAACCAAGAAATTTTAAATTAATGTAATCATCTGTTTATAATCCTTGGTTTGATTCTGTGATTATAGCAACCCTTACAAGAAAAGGAAGCCAGCCTGGATTATTTCATTTGGGTTTATTTTGCATATGCATGTCTTGTGTATGTGGGCAAAATACTGAGATAATTATAAGGTCATGCAATGAACTTTTAAGTCACATATTTAATGGGTACGTATTTTTGCCCAAGACAGGTATATGTTGCAGCTGTTATCAGCTACTCTTTGAAAAAGGAGGACCATTTTTTGGCTTCCAAGAGTTAGCTCTTCTCAACTTTCACATGATCACTGTGGACACTAAATACTGAGCAGCTGTGGTGATCCACCTACCCGATACAAATCTTAAAAGGCAGACTACTACTGTATTGATTTTTTTTTGTTGCAGTCTACTACTAGAAGACTCACTGAATTCTCAGCCTGTGTTAGAAAATGCAGACAATGCAATAATGTTTCACCACACTCTTTGAAACCCTAAATTTTAGCCATTTTGATGGATAATTTATATGGCAGATCTTTGCCTCAGGTTCAGATTTTCTTTTGAAAAGGCCTGATAAATATATTTGGTTTGTAGATCTGTTGCCACTGTTAATGTTTTCTCTAAACTGCCCTTGAATTTTGGAGCAGGGATTTGCATTTTCCAATTGATTTTTTTCCTTTAGAAATTTGGGATGTTTTGTCTATTAATATCTAACACATATAAGCACACACAGAAATCTCTAAAACTTTGTGCTTGTTCGCATAGTTATCTTTTGTGTCCAGGAAAGGCTAACTGGAGCAACTGACTTCTACATGAGAGGAGGGTATAAGGGAGGAACAAAGCTTTCATGTAAGAAAGACTGATCTTGATGAAAAGATGGAATAATATGACAACTTTTAACATCATAGTTTCATGTTTCTTTGATTTTCTTTAGTCATCTTTGTGAGAAGACTCACTGGGGAAGACAGACATCTATTTTTTACAAACAGAACCAAGAGATGTCAAAAGTGCATTTGATTCTAAACCCGAACAAACTAGCCAAACAAATCCACAGACTTCTAATATAATGACTTCTGAATAAAGCTAAAGGTATATGTTCGTCTTTTCTGCAAAGGCTAGCTAGGTTTCTCGGAGATGAGGTGCTCTGGTATACAACAAATGTTTTTGGTTGGGACAAGATGCTCTTGACATACAACAAATGCTTTCAAGAACTACTGACTACATAAGTCAGGGTCAGGTGGGAAATATTACTTCAGTCAGACTTTTACAACACATAGAAAACAGTAATTTTGTAATGTTAAGATGCCGTTGTGGTTTAAGCCCAGCCGTCAACCCAGAACCAAGCAGCCACTCACTCACTCACCGCCATCTTCTTCCCCCCACTTCTGGAGGGATGGGGAGGACCATCAAAAGAATGTAATTCCCACGGGTTGTGATAGAACAGTCCAGTAACTAAGGTGCAACACAAAACCACTACTGCTACCAACAATAATAATAATGATAAGGGAAATAATAAGGGAAGAGAATACAACCACTCACCACCCACCAACTGATACTCAGCCCTACCTGAGCAGTGACCTAGACCTTCCAGGTAACTCTCCCCAGTTTATATACTGGGCATGATGTGCTGTGGTGTGGAACACCTCTTTAGTTAGTTTGGATCAGTTGTCTGTCTCTGCCTCCTCCTGGTTTCCCCTCCTCCCTGGCAGTGCATGAGACTCAGAAAGTCCTCGGTCAGAGCAAACATTACTTAGCAGCAACTGAAAACATCGGTGTTATCAGCATTGTTCTCAGGCTGAAAGTCAGAAACACAGTACTGCACCAGCTACTAAGAAGGAGAAAAATGCCTGCTACTGCTGAAACCAAGACAGTTGCCAAAAAAATATTTGTTTTGTTTGGTACTTTTAGTTTTTTTCTAGCTGTTAGCACCATGTGCAGAGTACAATATAATATTTTGTCCCACTGTCAGAGAAGTTGTTCATGATGCATTCAGAAATCCTGGAGCATAGTATGAATGCTAGCAGAGCCACCTCTAGTGCAGCAAACTAGGAGACTGTCATCCATCTTTTTCTGACTGTATTTTCTTATTCTTAAGAAGCTGAACTTCCAGAAGTTCGAGCAGAGGATGCTTCCCCTTCCCACTTTCTTATGCAGCTTTTGGGTCTGAAGAAAGAAAACTTCGGTCCCTTATCTTTATAACAACCTTTGAATTTAAAAAGAAAATTGTTGCAGCATGTAAAACTATTGTCTTTAAAAAATGAAAGAAAAAGTACATATTTATTTCAATATTGGCTTACTGTAATTTTATTTACATTTTATATCTAAATTTATATTGATACCACGTAGATAAAATTTGTTTTATACTGAATTTACAACCAAAGTAGATGCAATGAAAATATGTACCAAAAGATTAAATATAAAGTTGAATTTCCTAAATTCCCTACAGTACTCCTGATACTAATGAGTATATAGGATTTTGTTACTTATTTGGAAGATTTGGAAATTTAGTCTGCCTACACTGTTCTAAAATTTCATGCTCCTTGTTGAAATGTAAGATGGGTAGATGGTGCAGACATCTGAACTGGCCCTGCCTCAGGCCTAGAAACAGAATGGTTACATTCAGACAGTGCATTCTAAGAGCAACTCTGCTGTGTCTGAAGCAATGAGACTTTTTATTGAGTCAAGTACAATCATGTTTAGAAACTTCATACAGAAATTGCATGGAAGTTAGCTTACATGCTCAATATTAGCAGACTCTCAAATTTAAGAGTGTGGGGGAAGCCCAGTGGGAAAACAGAAACCCAGTGGGAAAACAGAAGCAGATTAAATTTCTTGTGGTGTGCAACTGGATGATTGCAAATAATTCAGACAAAATATTGGTATTTCAAGAGGGAAAAAATAAAGAGACGTAATTTTTTATAAATTTAAGTAATTTATAATGGCTATACTCTGGTCTTGCCTCAAATACTAATCAAAGGGTGAAGGTGAATCAATATAGATTTCCTGACTGAGTTCCAGTGGCAAACAGCTGGAGGGAATGTTTGATGAAATGATACAGGAGTTACACAGTCTGAGGTTTTTTACATTTTATTAAAAGTATGGGTAATCCAGACTCCTGTATATTAGCATGCAACATTAATAACACACTGGCAGGTAGACAGGAAAAAAAAGAGGAAAATAAGCATTTTTTTCTATGAGGTCAGTTTTTGCAGAAAATTGCAGTGAACAGTTAATTACAATGCAGCTTTCCTGCAAATTCCTCACAGCAGGGAGGAATTTGCAAGAAAGGAATTTAGTTTCTGAAAGAACATCAAAGTGGAAAACAGAATCAAGGGTGTGGAGAAACAACTGCTCTGTATACTTTTACCATCATCCCTTTTTGCTTTGGGGTTGTTTTGTTTTTTCTTTTTTTTTTTTTTTACTAGCACCTAACTAAATATAGGCAGGTTTATCTTGAAATAACCTTTTTTGTTACAGTGACTGTTCTCATTGATCACAATATCCCATTCTCTTTCCTCAGGACAAATTTGTCATCTGAGACAAGAACTTTAACATGAAATGAACCTTGCTATAGAAATTTCCTTTCCATATTTCTGGTCAGCATTTAACATCATCACTGTAGGTAACTGTGGAATCCATCCATCCTTCACTGTGGTTAGTATACCCCTCTTCTGTCCACTGCAAGTTAATGCTAATGACTGTTTCAGCTTCTGTTCCCTTGCCTAATGGTGAATAGATAGATCTCCAATTCCATTGTTTTCACAGAGTAATTAAACTGTCTACCTTAGTAGGGAAAATCAAACTAAATTGGTGTCTACACTATAAATTGTCCCTGTGCAGTCAAAAATGTAGGACCATGCTTTTAAAATTCAGGAGAAAAGGAGAAGGCATGGGAGAAGAGTCCTTCAGTTTACCTATGACTGACACTGGAACTCTATTCTAGTTACAAAATCACATTCTGGAATTTAGAAGGGTTGAGGAATATTTTTTATTTGGTTTTCTGTACAGGCCATCATCGTCTGCTGTACAATATGTTAAAGAAAAGCACTACAACTGGCTTATATAATTCCTGGTGCTTCTTCAAATTCTGCCAAAATGTCTAGGACAGCTTTTGTAATTTCTTTTCCAGCAAATACTAATGTTATTCACACACACCTAAAAATTTATGGATGGTGTTTTGTTTTGTTTTGGTTTGCTTTTTTTTTTTTTGAAGAGCAGAACAGTTTTCAAGGAGATTAACTATCAGGTACCTCTAAGAAGAAATTTTTAGAGTTCCCATTATGAGGACAGAATTCTGTTCACTTGTGATCTGTGACTATGTCACTAATGTTGCTTTTCTAGCTCAAATTTCTCAGGAAGGCAACTATGGGTGGTGAACAGAAAAGATGACTTGCCTCCCCCTGTATCATATAGTAACTTTGGCATGCATATTTCATGCATAAATAATAACTCCAAATGTATATACCTGAAAAAATTGTCTCTGTTTTCTTGTTATAAACACATAGGTATAAAAAAAAGAAGATAGAGGGTTATTCACTTTTATGACACTGTTGTCTATAATTGCTTACCTTGGTTCTCTGTCATGGTTTAATTGTATTATTAGTTTAACATCCCAGACCAGAATATTCCCTAGTTGCTTGACATCAAATTTCTCCTTGTATAACATTTGAACTGAAGCTACTGTTTAAGTACATAATGATCTCTGCATATTGTAAGATAAAAAATATAACAATGTGACTGTTTTGAACACTTCACATAAGAAATCATGTTACGTACTCTGAGTTAATTTCCATAAGGTCTGCAGAGTATAAAACGTATTAAAATGATCCTTATTTTTTGACCAGTTTTTTGAAAAGGCAGTAACCTCAAGCATGTCTCCAAACCTTTTAAAGGTCTCTTGTAGAATATACGCATGAAGACATGGTCTTTATATTGCATGTTCAAAGTTGTCTTTGCTATAGAGACAATTGTAAATGGGGTGAACTTTTTTATTCGTCTTTGCTACAGAGACAATTACAAATGGGGTGAGCTCTTTTATATCTAAATTGAAGAAGTAATTTTAGCTCCTTTTATGTACTGAAACAGCTAGAGACAATAACATAAAAATAGCAACAGCTAACACCCATAGCTTTACACTACCTGGAAGGCCCAATAGGAAGAGAATTTGTGACTGCTGTGAGGTCTGTTCTCTGCAAAAAATAGGAGTTTGGAGCAGTTTAGTAAACCAAGTGAAGAAGATATGCAGCAGCACTGCTTAGGTACAGAATAATCTGGAGAGAAAGACTCAAAAGTACAAATAAGGAAAGTGCCTGCTTTTGATAATTGTATATCTAGCGAAACAGGCTTCATGTGTATGGTTTCACATGAGGTATCAGTTTCCCCTATTAGAACTTTCCTATTAGGCACCAAATATTGATAATCATTATGAACTAACAGTCATGTGCAAAAGGTTAACTTACAATGGGCATTAGTAGTAGATGCACTTTACTGCCCACTTTAACATGCTAGCAGTGACATTAAGCAGTTACAATAACAAACATATTGTAACTTGCCCTTAGATAGAGATGGATTTCCTGATCCCTCTATATGTATAGCTTCTAGTGGATTGGTGTTCTTACAAGTACTAGTAAAATGCACTCTATAAGAAGAGTAACTACCTTCAATCTGTAGCTGACCTGAGTGGCTGTTCATGAGCCTGATCCAAAATTCTTGTGTACTATGGAGGCCATCAGATTCTCTAGTATCCGTGCTAATAAGGAATCCAAGGTTATTCCTGCATTTTCAACATTTGATACAGGTAACAGTTTGATCTTCTGAAATATCAACTTTATTTCCTGTACTATTCAGGAAAATAATAAAAGTATTTAAAATATTATGCTTTAGAATGCATATGTTGACAGATTTAAAGCTTCCTGGGTATCCTTGGGGTATAGTTGAAGAATTGTCTCCATGTTCTCCTTTTGAGAGCTTATAAAACTAGAACTGCCAACATATTGTAAGACACTCATTCAATGCAAATCCTATTCAAGTGTGGCTCATCAAAAATATATGACGCTAATAATAAACGTGTGTAGGAATACTGTTCCTGTGCTTGTGAATCTGGTTATCTATAGCAAAAATTAAGCTAAAATAAACTTAATACTTTCTTCAAGCACAGTTTGAACCTCAGACTTAGGTTGGATAAACCAGCTAATTTTTGCTGAAGAAAATCTAGTGGTTTATATGCTCTTTCTTCAAGGATTTTATATGACTTTAAATAGCTCACAAGATAAAAGGAAACTCACATTCTGTATCATAGTGTGGCAAGCTATTTAAGTAATGCTTGGAAACTTAGCAAATACTTTGTAATAAGTTATAAACATCATCCCAAAATATTAATAGAGAAACAACTAATAACTCTCTGCTTATCTTACTTTTCAATGAAAAAAAAAGAAAAATAATGTGGGCCACTGCAAAAAGTTTAATGTATGTGGCATTATTACCAAGTACTCTGTTATCTACATTATAGAACCATGAAAATGTGCAGAACTAGGGGCAAATACCTGCAAAAAGCACAATATTTGGAATGATTTTCAGAATGGAAATGAACATTCAGAAGAAGCTGACTTGTATGATGACTTCCCTTTGATAGGATTTACAGATGAGCACTGAACAGGAAAACAAAATCAACCTGATTCCCAAAGAAAGCCCTACATAAGAATTATCATTTGCTCAAAAAAGAAAAGGGAGAGAGTGTAGGGGAAGGCTGAGGAGGGAAGCACTCTGCTGTTCCTATCAATATCTTAAAAATGGGCTTTTATTTCTTGATTGTAACTCACGCTGACATGGATAAAGGAAGCAAAAATCATCAAGGCAAAAATTTCATGAAACAGTCTACATTGTTCAGCCTTCCTGTGAACAGGAACACGGGCAGAATAATAATAAGAAAAAAAATGCTGTCATTAATAAGCTACAAGGATGTACATGCATACAGAGTGCTTCTACATTCATTCTCCAACCATGAGGATGTAAAGGCTTAAGTTGCAATATTAAGGACCAAGGAATCTGTTCATAGATGCTACTCAAAATGCATGACATTGAACGGTGGAGGGAAGAGAAGGGAGGATTATTTCTCTTGGGCAGGAGTGGGGATGAGGGGAGGAGCAGTGATAAAGACTGTGTTTTCAAAGCTATTACACCAAGTAAGTGTGCTCAGCAATTTGAAAACATACCTGCTAATAACACAGTGCAGTACTCAAGTGGATCTTGGTGTCCCTAAATTAATTGGCATAAAAAAAATATGCATTTTGAGGTAGTGAAATAGCATAAATCATGACACAGCAAGCCAACAAATTTCTCTGCTGTGAGCACTCTTGGAGATTATTAACTTGAATGTGAGTTTCATTGGGTTCCTGTATCTGACTGTAACCACAAAGGAGAAATAATCTTAAAAACAAAAAAAAAAACAAAAAAAAAAACAAAAAAAAAAAACCCAAAACAAAACATAACTAAAAACAACATTTGATTTTCATTTGACAGGTTTAGAATCAGGTGATAACAGAAGAGCTACCTTGTAGCCATATACAAGAGCCTACAATATCATGGTCCAGAGGGGAAAAAAACAGAGTTGACTTGTTTTCTTCCCCTGTTGTCTTTTTTCTTTTCTTTTTTTTTTTTAATTCCTAGCTTGCTACACCTAGCTGAAAGATTAAATAAAAAAGGCTTAATATGCCAAGGTTAATCATTGCCGTTTTAATAACTTTGTAATCTGGAGAAAGATCTTTGAAGATGTTTTTGAGGTGAGTTCTCATAAATCTGTTCTTTCTCAGTTTCTGAAAAAATATTACTGGTGTTAAGCATCCTGAGCACTTTAAATTTTTGAGCAAAAATTATGTGACCTTAAATGTGTTCTCTCTCTGTGTTAGAAAAGTTATAGCCTTTTCTCCTGGGGAGACTCTTTTTGTTCACATGCAGTTACTCTTATACTTGTGTATGTTGCAGACTTAAAATGCTCACTGTGAAATCTGTATTGGCAAGGAAACCACTCTGGATCAGCTGAACAAACATGAGCAATCCCACACTCCTTGCAATATCGCAATATCTGGCTAAAAATTTTACAGCTGGCAAGAGTAATGAATAGCATTTAGGCCAGACATAACTTAAATGGTTTTAAAGTATTAAATTGCTATTCTGCTTTCTAGCAGAGAAATTGAGGTTTATTGTTAATGAAAAATCTGACATATTTCTTTTTTTTTTTTTCATTAGAGACACTGGTCTATATATTTAAGTGTTTTTAAGCACTATTCCCTGGTCTACCATGGTATATTACTTAATTATCTTTACACTCTTCTGCTTCTGTTCTCATAAGATGCAATACTCCTAAAAGACTTTAATGGACTGTGTTAGTATGTCTCTTTGTTGATATTCAGGCTTTAACTGTCTAAAAGATGTTTTCCCCACACTGCTACAGCTAGTTACAGCTTAGGGACTTGCCTTGTTTTTTGTGCTTTGAACAGAAGTCTAAGTCTCCTTCCAACCTGCCACTTCCATTTTCCTACATTTCTAATATTCCAGTGAGAATGTGATTTATTTTTTTGTTTATTTATCTACTTATTTATTTATTTTGCCATGAGCTGTAAGGACCTCTCCTACATTAAGGACAAACTTGCCTTTGTGTTTCTATTGGCCCATGTGGGGGCAAAAAGAGCATTTCATGTGGAAAGAAAGAGCTTGGCCTTGAAATGCTGTTTCACATTTCTCTCATAAATGCTCCTTGAATGAAGGGCAATAGATCCACAATATATGAATGGCTATTCAGTGAGCTTTGTTTCATCAAATCCAAGAAAGACCTGAGATGGAAATAATTCAGAGTAATGATGTATTGGTTTGGCTTTCATATGTAAGGGAAGCTAAAAGAGATACTGCGGTAGGAGCTAATTGATATTTCATGCATCTGTTGGTGAATGCAACAGGAAAAATATTTTGTCCTCTCACTTCCTAGCGGAAAGTATTAAATAAATTAAAAAATTAGGTTTTGTGGCTGCTGAAGAAGAAGTTCAGGTAGATAAGCATTTTGTTACTGAAAGGGGACAGGAGAGATACGTATATAATGCTGTCTTATATGGGCGTATTTTTAAAATTAATATTCTCAGTCATAGTGAGAGTAGGAAGGCAAAAAAGTGTGGTAAATAATATTTATGTTATTCATTTCACACATTCAATGGATAACCTTTACTTGAAAACAAAGAAGGAGTTGCATATGTGTCATGGTTTCAGCAGCAGCAGTCGTTTTTCTCCTTTAAGTAGTAGCTGATGGGGCACTGTGTTTTTTGATTTTAGGCTTGGGAACAGTGCTGGTAACACTAATGTTTATAATTATGGCTTAGTATGTTTAGGCTGGCCAAGGACTTTCTGAGTTTCATGCTCTGCCACAGAGGAGACAAAGCCAGGAGGAAGCCGGGAGGAAGTAGAAAAAGGACACTGGACACAAACTGACCAAAGAGATATTCCATACCACAGTATGTCATGCCCAGGATGTAGAAACGGAGAGGAGAGACCCAGTAGGGGGTAAGGGGGCTGCACTGCGTGGTTGGAGCTTGATATCCAGTCATGGGGTGTACTGTTTGGTCGGGGGGTGGAAATTAGTTGGTGAGCTCTTGCATTCTTTCCTTGTATTTGCCTTGTCATTATTATTACTGGTGGTAGCAGTTGTGATTTGTGTTATACTTTAGTCACTAAACTGTTCTTATCTCAACCTGTGGGAGTTGCATTCTTTTGATTCTCCTCCCCATCCCTCTGGGAGTGGGGGGAAAGAAAAAGGGGGGAGTGAGTGAGCAGAGCTCTGTGAGGGCCTTAAACCACGACAGTATGTTAAAAACTGTATCGATTTCCTTTGGCCCTACTATATTGCTATCCAATGCGTCTGTTTAAATAGTTATGTTCCCTGAATGCATATGTTTGTTGCAAAGAAATTCAATAATGGAATTTTTCTAATCAGTGTTTAACATAACTGATGACATAAAATTTTCTTTAAAGCAAATTAATTTTATATTCTCTCTAATGAGTTTCAAAGATATGAAGCTATTAACATGGTTGGAGGACTTCAGTGAGATTTATCTATCAGAATTTTCTGAATTTGCCTTATCATGGAATGGGTCAGCTCTAGAAACAATTTAGAAAACCCTGCCTGGATTACACTGAGTTGTTTCTGGATTTTCTTTCTATTACAAGTCTGTGAATAGGAAACATCACTGAAGTAAAGCAAGGCACAGTGAGAATCTCAAAACATCTGTGCCACTATAAACTCTTAACTTTTAGGGTCTAATACCAGTTTGTAGGAATGATCTGTTTTTAAACAGCATTTTAGTCATAGAATTGTACTTTTCTAGATATTTATTATCATCTCAGGACTATGAAATGAAGCAGCAGAGGCTCTGTAACTTGTTGCTTTTTGTCTGTTTAGATGAAGAAGCTGATAGTCTCAACCGGGAGACAGAGTTAGCTCATTTTGTTAACTATAGGCCATGAAGCAAAGACAAACCTCAAAAGAATAAGGAAAATAAAAAGAATGCACATCAGAGGTAGAGTTTGTTTTTTTTTTTTTATATGGAAAATATGTTTATGGACATACCTTATGTTAATACTGTGATTTGCATCTTTACTACTAATGAAGAGAGCAGATAAGTGACATTGAAAATAAGGGAATGTCAAATATTTTTCTTTTTTTTTGTTTTTCTTCGATTTCTATTTCAAATCACTGCACAGTCTTAGGTAAAGTGTAATGGAATAGAGTATCTTCTTTCACAGTGCTGCAAACTAAAAATTAAAATAGTGTGTTATATGTGTCATCATCTTTTAATAACTAAACACATAAAGTAACCTAACATCAGAAAGCTAAATATATTGCAAATTGTTTGAAAGGAGGAAGAACGAGTGGTGAATGTCTTCATCCAGAAAGTCTGTCACTTATACTAAAACAAATCAAAATAAAAACAACCAACACTTCCCAAAACAACCGAACTCAAATTGACACATCTTTTATTTGGCTATGCCTGAAATTACTGCCCAGGAGGCAGTGTGGTGACCTCTGCTTTCAGCCGTGATCATGGCATCGAAAAGTGTCATTGTGAGAAATTGGAAAAGTGCAGAAATTCCATCAATGACTGAGTGGACACGCACAGTACAAGACGTGCTTGTTATGGAAAAAAATTGACACACTGCTTATACAATAAATGCAAGGCTCCCACCTGATACCCTGCTTTTTTAGTTTGTAATTATTTTTCTTTTTTTTTTTTTTCAGATGTTGGACACATTCTTGTCATCAAAATTTGAATGTTTATAAAGACTAAAAAGAATATATACATACATATATATATGTATACAAGTTAACACATATAAAGAAGCTGGCTATATTTGTACTGAGAAGACAGTGGCTTGTGGGCTCTACTGGGGCTGTCTAGCACTGTTGTTCATTTATTAATAGATAGCATGCATGCTGTAACAACAGCTTAATTTACAAAGAACATCTTAGGGACAGCCAGTGGTGGTACTGATAGTGGTGTACAATGATTTCATTCATAGCATTAGGACAGAGTACAAATTGTTTGTGTATTCCAGGAAAAAAGGTTGGATATATTCTTGTTTAGAACCACCTAAGAAAACTCAAGGGCGCTGAAATGGCATTTTTAAGTACACATTATCCTAATATCTGTCTTTCATTTCTGTTTTGCAAACACAACATTTTTAGTTGTCTCTTGATATCCTACACCTTTCATTATTTATGTCTTGAATATACTCTTCAAAATTATAAATATATCTGTGGTAGTGATCTTCAATGATAATTATACAAGGCAGATGTTAAGTTTTTTTGAGAGGATTCTAAAATATGTTTTCCTGAAAAATGAAAGTGTAACAGAACACTTCAGGCACTCTAACCCTTATTAAAGGTAGTTTTCACTGCATTTCTAATTCTTATGGTCTGACAATATTTTGTTCTGTAACCTTGTCAGAAGTACAAACTGATTAATTTACTAGTACCGCATCTGAGGTGTATAAGTAGGTCAAAATGTGTATATCTCAGAGAGCTAGATGAGCTCACATGTCACTCACTGGGGAAACTCTCATTCCACTGCTTAAACCAGTGCTTAAGTAGCATTACCAGGACTGAGATTCTCCAGTCACATATGATAGAGGAGAAAGAAATACTGGGGTTTACTTCTTGCAGATATACCTTAGGCTGCTATTGCTCTGGTTACTTGTAAAATCAAAGTGATGATAACATACAAATAATACTATCAAAGTTGTTCAAAACATTTTTTTGATTTATAAAAATACAACTCTCCAGTGTATGGAAAGCCCTTAAAGGAAGCATCAGAGATATTGATAAAATGAATAGTCTTTATCTGTCTTATTTCCTAGAACTGTATTACACAGAAACACTTGGGGAGCAGCATATTCCACATACATGAGACGGATTTACGCCTTCAGTATTATTTGTAGATCATCACAAGTGTGATTCACATGCAGTATAGAAATGGCTTTGATTAACACAGTGTTTGGCTGTAGTCACAGTGCTTGGTTTCTAGGTGGGACATTAACTGGATAAGTTTTTCTATTATTTGAAATGCTTAGTATTATGAGAGAAAAAGGAATATTTACCAGGGGAAGCACCATCCAATCTGAGTAAGTTTATCATAAAGTATCCTTTGAATTTGGATTCTGGATTTCCTGTCTGTCATAACTTCAGATAACAGCTTCATATTCCTATTCAATTAACTTCTACTTTCTTTTGTCTTACACACTTGGAAGGGATGTGAAATTCTCTTGGTGGAGAGGATACACTTCAACTTGCCACATTTCTTACAGGGTATTAGTTGGAAGGGCATCTCCAAGTAATTTTCCAATTTTGTTAACTCTGATGCTGCAGAAATATTATTCCACCTAAACAGAGGGAGATGTTCTGACTGACTTGACTGATATTTTATTTCCAAATTGTTCCAGTCAAAAGAATATGATTACTAAAGATTACTTTCAAAGTAAAACGTTACTCATTGTAGATTACAGCATTGGAATTTGGCCTATACTTGTAGTATTTCTCCCTTTTGATAGGAAGAAAAAATGGCAAACCTGACCACACCACTGTGAAAGTCCTCATGGGAAACACTTTCTATAGATATTAATGTCTAAGTGGTGAATCTAAAAAAATAGTTTTCGCTATCAAGTCTTTTCAGCATTTTAGTGAGATATGACATTGTTTGGCACATTTTGGTGTGTAATGTGACTTATTACACCCTTAAGTAGCTACATAGTCTGCCTTCTGGGATGTATTTCACTCAAAGCAGGTGTTATGTCAGTTGATTCCAGAAGCAGTGAATAAAAAGTACAAGAAAAAAGCAGAAAGCTAGTCTGCTCCTCTGGGCTTTTTTATAATCATGCAGTAAATCGTTTTTGTAGTCAGATATATAAGAAAGCTATTGCTTCATAGAAAAGCAGTGGAAGCTGAAGCACACACTGGGAAAATGACTGCTAGCCATCCACTCTTATCACTCACTTGCTCTGTGACCTGAAGAACCCTGTTCTGCACTTTTAATCTGTTGAATGAAAACCGTTTAATAGCTGATGACAGCTGTTGTGTGTTTCATGCTTTCACTTAAAGAGCAAGAAATGAAACACGTTTGTTGTGGTTATATGTTCTGGATATGAACATATAAAATGAATCGAAACAAAGCAAAGCAAAACAAAACAAAAACTTTAAAAAAAGCCTCTGTGTGAACTGGCAAGAACTAATTATATTTTAAAACTGAAGTTTCCTGCAAACCAAATTAACTGCACTGAGAACCTCCATCAGAAGATTAAGTGAACCCTGAAAAAATAAAACTGGAATTAATGTGGGGTGAGCTAGTCAGATGGCTAGGCAGTGGCTTATTAAAATTGTCAAATGACTAGAGGTCAGAGTTTTGTGGTAGCACATTGGGAAATGCAGCAGAACATGCAGTAAAAAATTATTCCTAAATTTGTTGATATTTGCCTTTAAACAACATTGTTTTTGAAGTGAGACAGTAGTTTCAGGACATAGGTAACTCCATTCCCCTGCCCCAGCCTCATATGGGTATCTCAAATGGAGATTCACGTTTTAATAACACTGATGTGTTGTAAACACAATTTTCTGGAGAAATTTGCATTGAAACTCTACAAAAATTTGAGATAAGAATATTCCCATTAGTGAGCAAAGAAATTCAGATATTGATGTATGTGGACTCTTGATGTTAAAACTTGCTAGCATTGCCAGTGTAAAAAGTTTGTCAGGCGTTATCTTCTGTTACATGTGTGTCAAATATCTGACAAAGATCATAGAATCATAGAATACTTAGGATTGGAAATGATCATCTAGTTCCAACTGCCCTGCAAAGGGCAGGGACACCTCACACTAAACCATGCCACTCAAGGCTCTGTCCAGCCTGGCATTAAACACAGCCAGCGACGGAGCACTCACAACTTCTCTGGGCAGCCTATTCCAGTGCCTCACCACCTTCACAGTAAAGAATTTCTTCCTCAGATCCAAGCTAAACTTTCCCTCTTTAAGTTTGAACCCATTACCCCTTGTCCTCTCACTACAGTCCCTCATGAAGAGTACCTCCCCAGCATCCCTATAGGCCCCTTTCAGATACTGGAAGGCTGCTATGACATTTCCACACAGCCTTCTCTTCTCCAGGCTGAACAGCCCAAACTTTCTCATCCTCTTTTCATACAGGAGGTGCTCCAATCCCCTGATCACTCTCATGGCCCTCCTTTGGACTTGTTCCAGCAGTTCCATGTCCTTTTTATGTTGAGGACATCAGAACTGCACACAGTATGTCAAGTGAGGTCTCACAAGAGCAGATCTTAGATCTTAGTAGCAAACAAACTAGGAAGCCTCTAAACAGGCAAGTACAGGCATCTGGAATAAGATAGGTCACCAGCATCCTTGTAAGTCTGTGACAGCAATTCTCAACCTTTTCAAACTGTGATTAGTCATCTAATTGTGCGTCCAAATTTAGGTGGTGCATTTTGCATGCATAATTAAGTTATTTTGTGAAGATCTCTTCTAATTTTTAATTACTGCTGAAGCTAGCGTTAAATATGGAGTTAACCAGTCTGCACACCAATTTCCTTTAGAAACTGGATGCAGACAGCTTGTGACAAGTGTGAGTATTCATAGAATACAAACACTAGCTGCTGTCTAGGCTAGGATATGTTAACTTGACCACAGATTCAGGTTAATTCCCTCACTGTCTGGTTGCAGTGAAATTATTCATTCTTAATTGATTACTGAAGCATTGCTCTAGTAGGCAAAGGAGGAAAACTTTTTACATTTAAAGGAATTCTTCTTTAGCTCCTGCTCTCTACACCTGTTATTATACAAAAATGCAAAAGCTTAATATGGAGTGACAGAAACCCTTATCTAATATGATTTTCAGTGCTGAAATTATATACAATGACAGTGTAGCCACCTTGTTTTGGTATATATTTCCATACCTTGTTAATCAGATTAAAATCTCTGTACGCTACCATTATCTGAGTAGCAACACCACTGAGACAAGCAGGAGCTTTGCCCAAGTAAAGATTTAGTAATTTGTCCTGCCTCTTTCCTCTAATTCATGCTGTTTTGTGAATATGAGGAATTTTTCCTAGAGGTGTACATCCCAAAGCTCCACAGATCAGTCAACGCACTCAGAAAACAATAGTAGCACTTCACTGATACTTTTTTATGAGAGCTTTGCAGATTGCAAACAAAAATGGTCACAAATTTGCTGAATACATCCTTATGAGCAACACCCTATTTCATTCACCTTCCTCCATCATTCAACAAATGTTGATAATAGCTCACCTACTGTGTTTAGAGTTTCATCTCAGTCTCTGCTTTGCTGCTGTAAGGCAAATCTTAACAAATGAAAAACTGGAAGTCCTAGCTCCCTTTTCCATTTGTTCTTTCTAGCCTTGTTAAGTTAGGCTCTTAGCGTGTAAATCAACCTGAAAATGCTCCACTAGCCTTTTCCGAAGGGGTAGTGTTTTGCAAAGAAGAGATCACAGGAAATAGTATTTTTCTCTTGTATGATTTCTTAGAATCATAGGATAGTTAGGGTTGGAAAGGACTTTAAGATCATCTAGTTCAAACCCCCCTGCCATGAGCAGGCACACCTCCCACTAAACCATGCCACCCAAGGCTCTGTCCAGCCTGGCATTAAACACAGCCAGCGATGGAGCATTCACAACTTCCCTGGGCAACCTATTCCAGTGCCTCACCACCTTTACAGTAAAGAATTTCTTCCTCAGATCCAATCTAAACTTCCCCTGTTTAAGTTTGA